>JANTCA010004721.1:0-28776 GCA_024741275.1 Chironex yamaguchii
AAAAAAAAATTTGAAGTTTAAAAAATTATTATTATTATCATCGTCGTAGTCGTCATCCTTATCATTATCGCCGTCATCTTTATCGTCGACGTCGTCATTATAATCGTCATTGTCGTTGTCATTATCATCATCGTCGTCGTCATCAGGATCATCATCACCATCATCGTTATCATTATCATCGTCGTCGTCGTCGTCACAATCATCATCGCCAACATCATTATCATTACCACCATCCTCCTCATCGTCGTCGTTTTCACCATCATCTTCACTACCATCATCATAACCACCATCTTTGCCATCACCGTCTCTATCCTTATTCATTGTTCATACCATATTTTCCTTCCGACTGTGTCATGTTCGAAATACAAGCAATTTTGTCCTGTCTAATGGTAAAGGATCCATTGATTTGGACTGATATTTTGAATTGATATCTGCTTTTTTAATCACAGTATTTGTGATTGTTATCGGCAACACAGGTAATCGTAAATTTTCGAATAGGTTATCTGGACAGTTTCCATACAGAGATAACGGGATCTGACTGTCACAATCCACGTTTTATTAAGAAGATACCATAAGAGTTTGATTTTAAGAGATCTCAATTAATTGCGAGTCACAAATCACAGTTTCTACTTCATGTTGGCGGGTATAAAACCCCAAAGACCTATTGGAAGCCTTTGAAAAATAGATTACTTCACCCTGTTGTACTTTCATCTTACTTTCAGAGTGTACTCCTGAACAAAGCAAGACGGATGACAATGGGGAATCGGGAGCCATTGCCTTCCCACTTTAGGAGACAAGTTAAATCTTTTCAGGTGAGTAATGATTTTATTCACCTGCAAATATAAAGAGCGCAAACGTGACACTGAAAAATGTGTTTCACTAGAAGTCGGGTGCAAAATTTGACAGTTATTTGTAAACTCTCTTAGCTTTTTAGTGGATATACTTTTTAATTATTCGATAGTCGATTTGACCAGCAACTCAGTGCCTCAAAATACACACAGCTATAGCAGTGAGGCTGTCATCCTGAAACAGTGTCTAAGGTGTGTAGGTCACATGGCAAAGAGGGAAAGATTCCAGGTTTCCTCACCAACTACTGTCGGGTGAACTCTCCTCTGAAAGAAGACCCCATGGTTACCTTCTACGCTGATTTAAAAAAACAAACTGCAGTGAAGTCTGAACCTGACTGGGATCGATCACAGGACCTACGGCCCTAATTTCCTAAATCAGGGGTCTCAAAATCAAGGCCCGGGGGATGTCACATTTTGTGGCCCGCACGATGGCATAGAAGTCCAATATCAACACGGCCCCGCAAATGAATAAGGTATAACGACATTGTGTATACATGTTGAAGGTTCCTTTTTCGTGCAAGCAAAGAAACATTTCATAACCACTATGGAGATGCTCGTGTAATATCAACAGGTTGCCCATCTTAAAGCATGCTTGAGGACACAAAATTTCTTCAAGACGGCAACTAAAGAGAATAATGAAGCAATCTAAACTACATGCTTAGTGATATAATTGTTAAAGCGGGAAAGCCAGTCACAGAGGGTAGTGCTCCGTGCTGTTTCAAAAGGAAATAGAATCAGAACATGAGGTCTACTATACTAAAGTCCACCGGCTCATAAGGAGGAACGACTTAAAAAGATTTTTGTAGCTGAAGCGACATCTCCACGGAGACAAATGGGGTGGTTGTTCTTGTGCTAAGTGATTCCAAATGGCTCACGGGCTCAGCTTTTCTTGTTGACATTAAACATGAGCTGAACGTACTAAACAAAAAGTTACAAGACCAGCTTGGAACTTATCAGTGCTACCTAAGACCAGGTAAAAGCATTTGCTACAAAAACTGGTGTTGTAAAAATCCCAAAACTCTCTCAAACAAACTTTGTCAATCCCAGCAAGCAATGCACTCGTGTATGCAGGCAAAACAATCAGTAGTGAAAAGTATGTTGGTGCCATTCTGAAGCTACAGGAGGAATTTCATCAAAGATTTGCACACTTCACGACGCACAGAGCCACTTTTCATACTTTTGCGGAACCCTCCACCTTTGATGTGTTAGATGCCCCAGCTTTGCCCTCAAAGACAAGGTCAGGAAAGAGACGGAAAAGCAGATAATTTTCGAGAGAATTGAGTCCCAACGTGCCTGGCATTACCCGAATGTTCAAATGGACCATGTGTCATTTGGGAACACGTATATGTGTGAAAGACTTTTTCCACCTTAAACTTTAAGCACAGAGTTACACTTATTGATGATTATCTTCAATCCTGTAGGTCTCAACTGCTTCCTTTGTGAAGTTAAATGTGGTTCCAACATGTAAGAGGCCGTACTGCCACGTCTCTGGAAGTAAGAAGTATGCAAGCAAGCCATGTTCAAAAGGACTCTTATGTCTTCGATGTTCGATTTCTGTTAAGAACAGTTTATGCTCAGAAGAACCTATTGATCGTAAAGAACAGTTAAAAATAACAATTTGAGAATATGCGGTCTTTTTAAACAAAAATTTGGGGGAAAGACCTGATGCAGCCTAACCTCACTCTGACTCTGCCTCTTGCGGTCTCCAAGTATTTTGAGATTGAGACTCCTGCCGTAGACAAACCTGGTCAGTGTCATACTATATCCACGACGCAAACCAGTTTGAAGCTGAGGAAGATAGACGACGAACGAAAAAAGGAAGCACAGATTGTAGAAGCCAAAGTCTACAACGAATTTATTCTGTCAACTCTACAATAGGCTCTTCTATGCCAGAGTAAGCAACACATGCTATCTGAGGCACACAGATAGAGTAGAAGAGACAGACAACACACAGCCAACTAATCATCGAAGAAGAAGAGTTTCTAAAATGTTGTCGTGCATTGCAGAATTCCGCTGGGATGGGGGTGCTGGTGGGAACACGTGACGGAACCTTTAGGGGTCGGTTTTTCCATGAAAATACTCCTGGGACAACACCTTCGATGTCATACGATTATTGAAAAGAACAATCTATTTTTCTCAGGGAAGTGTGAAGGATTAAAAATAAAATAATCTTATTTATGTCACTTCATCATGAGAGCAAGATAGACACACAGCAACTCAATTTGAGGACTTAAATTATCAAAATGTGTCTATCAATTACAAGTAGAATCTACCAGAGCATCGGCATTAAATTGTTTTTGTCTCAATTTTTAATCCATGCTTTGGACTATTCAAATTTCCACCAAAAGGTCACTTAGGACTCGACTTTCTTATTTATCACGTTACACAAGTAGATGGATACCAGACTTTGGGCAGGAATAAGTCCATAATGGTTGCCATAAAAGTTTGCATAGAGTTCTTATATGAAAGGATCAATGGATGTACAGTAATCAGTGATTGTGAAATAATCTAAGGTTGATTGATTGTAGTAGTGAGCAATTGTAAAGTTTTGTTTGTTACCACCGGAGATCTGAACCCTGGTTACACGACTGCACTTCTTACTATTTTTCTACTAAGCAAAGTAGGGCATTTCCAAGAAAACAGAATACTTAGACACTAACACTTAAAGGGGCTTTACTCTGAAGGGCAGTTATATATATATCATACCTTTGGCGCAAAGTTGCAGCTTCTTCCAGCCTGGATACCTTAAATAATTGTCTGAAGATCATTATCGACTTACTTATCAACTTCAATTTTAACATTATAACTTTCTTTGCCAGTCTCTCAAGCAGATTCACGAACATATTATTCCCTTTTAGCAACTAAAATTTCTTTAACATTTAATTTCTCGTGGATTCATTCCCTGATAAGATGGCTATTATTGATGTAATTATTCTAAAGAGTCTTAAATTATTTCCACACTATTACATGTTTCAACAATTGCCAGGTTTAGGAAAGCCCACTCGTATCGTCGCATATGACGGAAGCACCATGGTGAAGACTATTGGGGGTACTTTATCACATCATACTTCGGATAAAATGAGGCGTTTTAACACGCATACATAAGCAAAATAGGGTTGAATCTATCCATGACTGCTGTGTATCAACTGCGCAAAAAACCTTGCAATAAAAGAACTTCAAGAGTAAATTTATACTACATGGTTTGCGTGCAACCAACAGAACAATACAGAAACCTAGCTTTAACAATATCATCGAAGCAACTGCCCCCCCCTCCCCCGCTCGCTATATAGGGTCCTCCTCCTCAATTTTACAGCCAAAATAAAGTCACAGAAAGAGATTGGCAGTAGATTTCCTGCCTGTTGTGATATTTAAGATGACAAAATCTCGAAGCGAAAAGAGCGTTTCCTGGTAAGAGCGACTTTGCAGGATATCTCAGTAAGACAGGGAAGGATGGCGTCAAGCAATTGGTAGACGTAAGGCACCTGTTTTAAGCTCATAGACCAAGGTGATCACCATGGAAACTCTACGGGCCCGAGTCACTGTTGTCCAGTCTTGAATACCCTTGGAGGCATAACAAGAGAACGAAAGCAAAAACCAATTTAGATTTCATTTTTTTATCATTGTGATAGTCTGCTTCCTATGTTGCCAGCCAGAGATACGATCTTTCGTCCAACTATTTATTGTCTGTTTGTCATTCTCCTGAGTTCACTTTCTCCCTAATCCAAAGAACACTTTGACACCCTACTGTACCTGTACATGAAAAGACTTACCTACCACGTTAGCCGGTACACTATGCTGCAGTTTTCACTGGGACCGTGTCCTTGAGACTCAACAGCCATTAATATAGAATATACACTATCAATCAGAGCATTTACTGACATCTTGTCTGATGTGGATGTAGATGATAATGACGTTGACAATAACGATAAAAGAATATTGTAAATACCAAAATTAGTACAGAAACTAGCTAAAGTGTTGGAATAGTGGCTCACGTCTAACTTCATATAAAACATTTATATTTTTGTTGTTAACAATTCTGCACAACAGCAGATCTCAGCTGTAGCAACCAATTTGCTGTCTTTGTCAAAAACATGAACCCTCGGTTGATATCAGTACCACATTAACAAGATAGGCTTACTTATTGGTAGACTACCGATTCCAAGTAATTGTGATTAATACAAGATTGATAGTATTTCAAGCTTTCTAACCCCTGTTCCCTCAAATATGAGACGGAAGGTAACAATGTCCACATTCTAAGTGATGGTTTTGGTATTCTGACGTCAGGAACCCATTTTTGCTTTAGTATTTAGTTTTAAGTAATACTAGACTCTTTTGGTAAGCTGGTAAACAGGGGACCCAAACTTGCGTGTCGATCAAGCTGATACTTAAGTGTCCTCTAATTTGCTTACTTATCAACATTCGATTTTACGAGCTCCCCTCTTGCAGTAGTTTATAACAGCGTTTGATTTTCCTCAGAGCTGAAAAGCCCGAAAATGCAATTCGTTTTCCAGACAAGGTTTAACTTGCCATGCCTTTGTCTTTTCTTTGGTAATAATTATGATTATTCTTATATCACTGTGATAGGAATTATAGGCAGTTATGCAAACTGTGTTTAACTGTAACTGCAGCGAAATTTTTCAAACATCAAGGACCGTATTCGAACGACAAAACCAGTCAGAAAACCGTTGCGACAGCATTTACTAGCTTGGAGGAGCAAATCCTTTCACCAGCGGAAAACGAGAAAATGTGCGTGGACATCGGATGAAGTGTCATTAACTCCTCCCAACAGTTTGCAACATATCCAATGCGGGAAGAGGGGATAATGAATCATTGACTCAGCTTCAAAAGAAGCTTTCTCTTTCCCATACTTTTGTTTCTTAATAGGGCATGTTTTGCTTAAAATGGCCCTTATGTCAGATTTGGCACATCGGCAGTCTATCAATTTGTAAGTCTATGAATTTACTTTTGAGTTTTCTAGCAATATTGTAACATAAATTACACTAACTTGCCCTGTGGTGCTTGCGTAACTTCTGAAATTGCTGCATATCAACATCGGCTGACATCAGATGTAAGAGAACATACCAAGGGGGTTGCAAAAAATGTCATCCAAAATCGTCTGAAAAAGAGATGCAGATGTAAATAGTTTGATCTTTGGCTTTGATTTTGTCTCCATCTCTAGTTCAAGCTAGTACAATGTTATACGCTAGAGCTACTAGCTATCAGACTAATCGTCACCTTCTATCATTGATTTTTTATCGAACATATGCTTTTCGCTTAGACATCTGTCGCTCTCTATATTGAGACATGATAAAACTTTTTTAAGGTAGAAGCGAGCAATACCTACGTGTCAAAGTCAAAGTTCCTTCCAATACCATTTTGATGTATAGGGCGGCGCCCATCCCCGTTTCATTAGCCCTTTGGGTCACACAGTTGTGTAAGCAAAGTTAATGCTACCGCAGGCGGCTGGTCCGCTGGTAGCGGTGTATGTGAAACGTCCATAAGATATCCCGTAAGTGCTAAGTGTTAATAAGGGAAGCATTATGTACCATTTTTACAATCTTTAGTATGAACCGATCGTGGATTCAGTCCCACAACTCTGCACGCAAAGAGAGCACTCTACTACTATTGTTACGGTATATGTTTTAAAAATATTTTTAAATGTGGCGAGTGATTTTCAGAGAATATTTAAGGAGAAAAAAACATAACTTTGAAGCTGAATGGCCCCCTCTTGTGCTGCATTTAATACCATGCTGTCAGCTTTGGTACGAGTCAAATAAAGTCCCTCTTTATGCGCAAATTATATGTCAAGGTGCCTAATTTGAAAAATATCAAATTGATATATTATGAAAAATACCAACATTGGAAGTGGGTAAAATATTACAAAAACAGTATTGTACAACTGCACTTGAGAGTATTATTACTGTTTCTGGACAATAAGTTAACACTGTCATTCAAATAGCGCGACGTTGGACAGGATGCTTCTCGTATCTCACTTAACTTTATCCAACACAGACACTTAGTCTTACTAGAACGTTAGCAGAAAACACACGGCTCAAAAGCCAAATGAATAATGTAAGACATTATTATAATTATCACATTATATTGTTCGTTGTAATGAGGACTGAAAAAATCGCCCAGGCATTTTTCGACCCATAATCTTTTAGAATCAAAGCCTGCTATAGTTATAGGGGTGCATCAGAAAATTTAGAGGGTCACTAAGAAAATTGTTTATTTGCATTGAACAAATCTATTAAGTACAAATCGTCTTTTACAGCTTAAAGTATTGAATGATATCTATGTCACCGGAGATATTGCTCTGCGTCAGAATATACAAGGACACTTATATATACGAAATAAAGCACCGGACCTAGCTTTATCAGTTTCTTATTTTAGACCTAAAGTTAAGTCCTAAAAATTTCTTATGGTGTTTCTTAATATTGACTGGGATGCTGATAGAGGGGCAGTTTTGCTATGTCAAAAGTACAGTAAATAGTTTCTCACAGTGGCATTGGTAAGTGTTACAAAATCACCATTTGAATTTCTTCCTTTTTCCTCATAATACTGTCGTTCGTTAAGTATGATCATCGTCGCTTATCCGAACCTCGCTTCTCCAAACCTCGTTTACCCAAACCTCGCTTCTCCAAACCTAGTTTACCCAAACCTCGCTTCTCCAAACCTCGTTTACCCAAACCTCGCTTCTCCAAACCTCGTTTATCCGAACCACACGAGTGAAAAACATTTTTAGAATAGTTGTCAATGCTAACATAGTGATTTTGGGAGGTGGTTGAACGCAAAATTATTAAAACTTTCCACATTTTGTCAACATTCTTCGCTAAATCGCAATCTGGGCACCAAAGAAACTTGCGCTGACCTTCCATACGCGTTTACTCCTTTTGAATACAAATATAAAAGGGCAATTTATGTGGTTTGTTTTTCATTCACGAGTCACCCTGATTAACACAAATTGTCTTTTCTGATAATTTGTTCTTTCAATGCAATGTGTGGCAAAAGATTTTACTATTTGAAGGTCAAATATATCATCCTCGTTTAATATGCAGCTTATCCGAACAGTTCGTTACGCATTTAAGTTTGGGCTGTTCGGATAAACGAGGATGTACTGTATTTGCTTGGTGACGCCAAAGATAAATCACTTTGACTGTCGTTTAGCTTACAGCAAGGAAAGAAATGTAAAGAAGAATTGGACTGAATTGAATGATTTGATTACAAAGTTGCACTCGAATGTTTTTTCTTAGATTTAAATTAGAATTACTCAAATGGTCAACAAACTCTTTGACAAAGATGGTTTCTAAAAACATCCTTTCTTCCTAGTTCTTAGCATCTAAATTTCGAAGGTATCTAGTACTAGGTTTCTTATGAGTTGGTTTCATATTTTTTTAAAAAAGTGTACTTTGCAAGTCGATTTTACGAAACTTATATGATAGGCAATTGTCGACAATACAGAACATGAACATAGTACAAAACAAAGGTATTCTGCTTGTTTGCTTCTGACAGAGGTCTAGGCCCTAAAGTCGTTAGACTGAATATGAGTGAGATTTTCTTAGCCTTCTAAGCACCCTCACATTGTCTTAAATGTATTTCCTGGCCACTTTTGTACGTTAATATTTACAAGCTTTTAGACACTATTTTTCTGGAATAAGCAATGAAATGGTTTATTCAGCTAGAAAAACAGTTTTAAATCTGACTCTAGCCCACGATACAGCCGTATAAGAAATTCAGTCTGCAAAAACTTTTTAAATTTAAACTGTTCCTTGACTGAAACGTTTCTTTTCAACAGAAGGTTTTCCATGAAACAATGTAAACTTGTAGTTTATTATACCATTAATATAAGTAAGCAAACATATCTGGCTTTATCAAAGTCTATGGATACATACAAACGTACATACACATACATGCATACATACATACATACACATAAGTATATACATACATACATACATACACATACATGCATGCATACATACATACGTACGCACGTATGTAGAAACGTACATACATAAATACATACATACATACACACATACATACATAATCTATTTTTGTCTACAATTTAAAGTCTAAATATTTAAGCAAAGTGTGTTAGTATAAGTGAGAAATGGCTCAACTGTGCAGGTTTCACGCCCGATGCACGAGACTTGGCAGCTCTATTCTGAACTCCCCTACTTATCTCTTAATTGGCTACGTTTTATTGGTTAGTCATCAATAGGTCTCTTATCACACGAGTTGATAAATTCATTTTACTTCCCAAAACAAAATTTTAGTATGCTTCTTGGTTCTCTTCTGCTATTTAATATCATTTGATCGTACACACCCGTTTATAACAGCCATTGAACTCATGTGATATTTACAATACAATAATGCTGAGCCCACTTCTCTTTTAAAAACCATGTCTGTTTCAAGTCTTGCTTAGGATGGTAAAGCAACAAAAATTTAACGGTATTCTGAAAAACATTTATCTCTTCATGAACACAATACCGTCTATTTCTCTTTTTAATGTTTGTATTTAGTTATTCTTTGACGCGTTCCCTCCAATTCGTCTTATGTTGCTTGCAATTTACTCGCTTCCTTCAATGCGAAATATGTGCTACAGTCGTATGTCTATCATCTCCCTCGTGACATACAGTGAATTTACACTCAGCACAGTGGCCAGGAATATGGTTGCAGCGAAAAAAAAACAACAAGCGCATCCTTGTTGCATCGGACTTCTGCCGTGCATTTAAAGTTATGGTATGATTTGATGATGAAGACCTATTGGAAGATAGTAACATCTTCATTCAGGCAGAATACAAAAATCATAATTGCGAAAGCATCTAATATAAGGACGCCGAGCTGTCATGGTCTAGTAAATAGCAAAACGCTCTCACAACACTACTGTTTGGAGATGTAACTATTCTTATGGAACTGGCACCTCCTACTTTGTTTTTACACTTAAAGTGACATTTGGATGCAAGGTCTACGTGAAATTCATGTTTGAAGATTTTCGAGAGTTCAAATGTTTTTCCAATAAGTCTGGCTCTAGAGAAAGGTAAACTTTATCGATGATCAACAATTTTCTATGTTAAATGACCTCCTGTGACCTTTGCACGTAGACCACTACCAAGGAAATATCGGAGATAATTAAATGTTCACTGTGATATCTACCACGTGTCAATGAAACTCTCCTTGTCTCTATATCTCTTATCAGTAGCCATGACGTTTGACGGATTCTTGGTACTTAAGAAGCGTTGTTTATTATAAATCCATAAGGTTCGTAATCAGAGAAAGCCACATAACATGGCTACGGTGAAGTATAAAAAAACTATATCACTATGGTATACTGTTAATTCAACACGATTAATTCAATCATTTTTGTAGGGATGGGAGACAGGCGACATAATATGTACCTTAATATTGTTGACACAAAGTAGGTAATCATTTGGCTGTGATATTTCATAAATTTATCTCTTTGATACTAGGAGAAAAGTACACAAGCTAGCTGCATGCCTTTCAGGAATTGGGTTTGCATACGTAATTATTTTTATGCTACCGAAACTCAGCACAATCATTTTATACATAACATCTTTTGTAAAACGTTCTTTTTTGTTAGCACCAGCCAAATTTACAGTATCTACTTCATGCTTGTATTCTATGTTACTTGAAAGTTATTTATGGCGACCGGCAAGTTGATACTAAGACTTTTCGCCATCTTATTGCCACCCGGGTAACAAGTCGTTCCTCGATTTCGTGTGCGCAGACAATTGCCCCCTGGTACTAACGATATCCAGTGGGTCATTTCACTATCATCACTTCTAGTGTGTACCTTCTCCAGTGAGTCTCTAGTGCCATAAACAAGCTATGGCAAAGAAATTTCGTAGACTACAAAAATGACTGTTAGAGTTCCATCGTAAAGCCGTAGGCCTTGTTAAGCTATCGCACCTGTGTCAAATTTCCGTCATGTCAAAATTAATGTTATAATTTAACCCATGACAATTTTAGCGTCTAAATCAAATTTGTGTTAAAGTTGACTCAAGGTTACAATGTACTGTTATATTATCTCACACAAGACATACTTAACTTTAAGTTAGTCTGTTAATTTAAAAAGCATTCTCATTACGAAGAAAAACTACATTACTGAGATTAGGAACCTGGCAGCAATCCCCATACATAATGGGTGCCAATCTGCTGTGAAGTTCGTAATGGTAAATTTCATTTTGATGTTATGGTGATACCTCAAATCTTTGAACTTGTGCAATAGCTAAAGTAGTCATGCCCTACTGTGTTGTTCGTGTAGTACCAAACCATATGCATTATTCATTTGCCGGATCCTGCCACAGAACGCCTTTTATTTTTTTGTTCATATCTAAGTTAGCATCCTATATTTAAACTGCACGCTCAACATCGCGAGCCATAAGCGGGATTCCAGCTTTATGGTTGCTTCAGTATATATACCAATCACTTTTCTTTTAGCAAGGGCATCCATTAAGACATTTCTATTCACCTTTAAAATTGAAATTTGCTTAAGCAATTCTTCCTCTTCTACCTTAGATAAGTTTACCCCATGGTCGTTCCCACTGTCACCCCGTATCTGCAGGCTGTTCTTTCGTCTCTCCAACATGTCTTCATATCTTCCAGGACGTCAATAGTACTACCACAAGTACATAAGGATGCCTTGGTGAGATCCAAGAAATGCTGACAAGCTTTCTATGTTACATTATCAATTTTTCTTAAAGCTGATACACTGAAAATTGAATTATAATTTGAGCCTTTTTATTAAATCACCGAGTGGTGACAGAAGCAAAAAGAAACAAAAATCACAAGCAACACCCTCCAAGGCGTCTAAAACTCTCAAGCAAAACACTAAAGGCCTGTTGGCATGAAGGTAGGGTCACCTAAAAAGGTCACCCTTCTAGTAGGGTCACATTCGTCGTTTGCTTTTTCGCGCTCGTGTTTACATGTCAGGTAGGGTCACCTTAGGGATAGGGTCACCCTATCACCCTATCGAGACCCTCCTAGCAGGGCCAGCTTTTTGTTTACTTAAGCCATGTAAACGCTCAAGGTAGAGTGACCCTGAGGGGGTCTATCTCGATTTGATGACAACGACGTATTTCGTATTTCGAGCGTCAAGTTTTAGATCATAAATAACAAAATGTCTTTCCGTGCGTATCGACCTGGAGAATATTTTAGAAGACATCAGTTAGAAGTTATTGCAAATGAAAGTGATGAATGAGTCAGAAAGAGGATGAAAAAAACCCCGCGAAAGCCACGACCGAGAAATAGCACTATCCCTACCCGTAAGATGTCCCTCGCTTGTTGAATTTGTATATGAAGGAGGGCTATGTTTTGTTTCTTCTGGTAGGGTGACCCTCCTAGGAGGGTGACCCTGTCTTCATGTAAACAGGGCATAACGATCCTACATACTGTAATTTGAAACATACCTTGTCGATACTATGTACTTTTAAACAGGCACACAAATTAATTTAAAAATGTATCTCAAATATCAGCGTTATGTATCATTTAGAACTTTTTCAAGTATTTACTATACATCTTTCACTTTTCACCGAAAGTCAAGGAAGTAAAGCTACGTAACCTCGTAAGTCATAACTCGATGATAAAGAACATCACATCAGAAAAGTCCTCAAAGCCAGTGAATATCGTGATTTTATGCTGAAAGCACCCACTTTCAAGACAAGACCCACTACTCCCCATCCGACTAACGAACGTATGGTTTCGGTTTCTGTTCCATACCTTAGGTAACGGAGAAACTAGTTCTACATTGGTGAAACGACACACAGCCTAGAAACACGGTTAAAAGAACATCTGAAAACCACGGGGGGCCACCTCCACTGTCGGCGACCATCTCAAAGCCACAGATCACCAGGTATCCCCTGAAAACACTACATCATTAGCCAGGGAACAACAATACTGGAGAAGGAAGATACGTGAGGCAGTTGAAATCCAACACCACCACCCACCCCTCAACCGTGATAGCGGCTACGACCTCCCAGCCATCTACCGACAGCTGAATTATAGTCATTTATATTTAACTACGTGACCTCAATTCCGCATATTTTGACAGACATTATGTGATAGGTAGTTGTCGTGGTTGGAACTCGTTGACATCATGTCTTTTCTGGCTATGGCAACAACAGAATATTTGTGTATTTGTTGTTTAGTTGTTTGAAATAAAAGGTGATAGGTGTCACCTTCTAGGTCTCAATATTATTAACTACGACTTTGAAGCTACTTGTTGTCCACAGTATGACCTGTTCTGCGTTAAAAGATCAACAATGTCACTTTTCAAAACAACAGTTGGAAGGCACCACTTGAAGGAACAACAGGGAACAACTCCATCCACAGGTAGATGTGAATCCTGGACCTTTGTTTCTCGAGAGTGCTATGTTACCCTGATAGCTGTTTCAGCAAGAATTACCATTTGATTCCAAATGTATTCTCTCCCTAAGACTTCATAGACGGTAAAACAATTGAAGTGCCTTCAGTATTCTCAAATCAGATATCTCAACACCCAGGACTCAAAGTCTCAAAACTAGAGCCAACAAAGAGAAACTTTACAAGGTTGATAGTCCTATTCAAGTGTTCATAAAAATGCCTAATCTTTTAATCGCTGACCACTTGATATCGAGGATACCTGTATATTCACGTAGCTAGCAACAGTGACTCTTAGACGCCTACACAGGCACATTTACTGTCATTCATCTGAGCAATGCTCACAGGCCAACCTGCGGTTTATACTGCACATCAGCGCGTGGAGAACTAGTTTGCACTTCTTGAACATGGGTGACTAAACCAGTGTGAACATTTGGTTGATAGCTCAGGCATCCGACGGCTCCTTAACAGTTTCGTCGTACCCATTTCCCCTCTCATGGCTTGGGTTGATCCATGGCATATGGTTTTCAGGCAATTGCCAAAGGTGTCACGAGGCGGCTTCGAACGCAGAGCCTGCTGATCAGAGCGCAAGCACTCTAACCACATCACGAGTACTCCTCAAAAATTTTATGGTATGTCCTTTATGGAAATATCTGTTACTAAAGCTCAAAGACTGCCTCTTTTGTACTTGAAAAGGGTACACTCAAGACGAAGAAACATCGATTTCAACTTTAATTTATGCAACGACTTCCAGCTCCTTAAAAGATAACTTGGCATATCCCAATATCTTCCGAAGAAAGCGTTTGACACTCCCAACCATCCTTTCAAAGTGACCTCCACACCATGATGCTCGCTCTAAATCAAACTTGCGGTAGATGCGCTTATGTATTAAGACCTCATTGCTGTTGAAGAATTTCTTCAAAAGCTTGGCTGTTATTTTAAAGGTTTTAGTACTATCATTAACAATCAGGTCAGTTGAAATTCTTCTTGCACAAAAAATTCGTAGCGTGTGAAGGAAATTTATGGCAGTTAAGTCTTCAATAAGCTCAAGGTGAACTTCCCTTGCAACACAGCAAGAGAATTTGTTTGCCTTCTGCATCCACCTGCTCGTCAGGCTCAATAGTAATGGGATTTGTACCGCTGTCGTTTTTCCTCTTTTACCCAGGATGGCCCTTCCTACTATAGCTGACTGTCCCTCAATGTATTTTCTTTTACCCCTCTGGACCCCAAGTCAGCTGGAGTATCCGTACCCTTAAATGCCCCCGGTCTTCCTTACTGGATAAATGCAAAATTTCATTCACTCCGTTTTGGACTTGCTTCCATTTATTGTTGTTATATATCCAGTATATGGCAGTTTGACTATCTAGCCAGTACCTGATGTAGTCAACCTCAACTTGTGATCGTAATGCTGTTTGTAGTTTCCATCAATGTCACCAGAATCCTAGCACACATTAACTCAAGTCTTGGGATCGTCAATTTTTTGTAATATACACTCCTTTAATTGTTTGACAGACACAAGATAAATGACAGCACAGTATGCTGCTAATGGCATCTTCAAACCCATGAAGAGAACAACTTGCTATTTCCTCATCAATGTCTCTGTAATAACATCGAGGAGTGGTAATGTTACCAACACTCTGTAGGTCCTGTACCCATATCTTCCATCTATTAGCCATATACTGTGGGAGTGGGTCATCTCAACGTAATTTTTCACAGCATAACTCTTGGAACAACATCTTAATAAGGACAAAAATGGGGCTTACTAGTCCCAACGAGTCAACGAGAAATGCCAAGCTCTTAAGAATTACCCTTTTTTGGGGAGGTGCCCCAAACTCTATCACTAACTTACTAAGATTGAACTCAAACATGTCTATTTTTGTGTTCCAAGGACTACATAGTACTTTTTCATCTCTACCTGTACTCTGAATTTTAGCAGCAATACATTTTCTCTCTTCTTGCAAACCATTATCAAGTAAACTGGCTTCGATCCTCTCTAATAAGGTTGGTTCACAAGACGTCCAGATTCTAAAGGTGAAACCTCCTGCCCTTATTCTATCTCGAGCATTTTCAGACAAAGCAAATGTTTCATCAACTGTGTCAGCACCTGTTACCAAGTCATCTGCACAGGAACTGTCCACACTTTTAAATAAAACTCTAGGTCTACATCCTTATATGTCTCAATGTGGACTCTCAAAACAGCATTGCGGATGATGGGAGAGGAATTACAACCAAAGACAACAGTCCTGTACCTGTATATTTCTATTTCTGGCTTCTCACTATCTATATCACTTGACCATTAAAAATCTCAAGAAGTCACGATCTTCCTTGCTAATTCCTATATTTAAAAATGCCTTCTCAATGTCTCCTATCAGTGGTACCTTGCAGTGTCTAAACCTTGAAAGAATATCAAATATCAGGAGGGTCAATGAAGGGCCCACGCATAAGGAATCATGAAGTGAAGGGCTGTATTTAGTTTCCTTGCAAAATGCGTCAAAGACTATCCTCACTTTTGTTATATCAGCATCCTCCCTTATTACAGCATGGTGAGCCAGATAATGTACTTTGGTAGCAGAGTCTAGCTTAGGAACCCTCCCAATAATTCCTGCTTGGAGTTCGTCTGTAATAATATCATCATACTTTGACACTGTATTTGGGTCTCCTCTTAACCCTCTTAATAAACCTTACAGCCTGGCATAACAAACAGCATAACTAGACAGTAATCCTTTATGGCCTCCTTTCCGAGGGAGAGAGACTAAATATCTTTCACCAGTAAAAGATAAATCATCAATAAGTGATGTGTGAACATCATTCCCTTCTCTTATCTCCAGGGTATCTAAGTCCCACGGCCTACTCTATGACTCGTCCATCTGATGCACTAGAGACACTAAAGTCGATGTTAAATTCAGCTCTAAAAGGTTCTCTTCCCTTACGTGGTCCAGTCAGAACCCACCCTACCACAGTTTATATTGCAATGGACTCATGAGCCCGCCTCTTATAGCCTCACTCTCCTGGAATTCCAACCAAAATGTCAACCTCCAATGTTTTTTCATCCTTGACTACTTCTGATAAGTACACATGCTGAAGGTGAGAATAATCATGTTTAGGTAACTCCACATGTGCATTCGAAATGTTTGAAATTTCACCAACAAGAAAACATTGTACCTTAACACTATCACCTTGAAAACGTGATGATAATGAAACAAAAACTACATCTCTCGTAGCAAAGTCTGCTCCATTCTTTCCAAAAACCTTCATACCCAACCTTTCCTTTCTCGTTGGCCTCAGTCCTAGGTCCCTTACAGCCCTGGCGGTTATAAACAATCTTTGGCTTCCACAGTCAGACAAAAGACGCACTTCCCTTTCTTTCTTGCCATCCACAACTGCCATGGCTGTCTGCAGGGCTACTTTGCTGCTGGAAGCTGACGCTAAGCTCGCACTGCCTATCCAAGATGGCGAATTCGGGTTGAGCACTTCCTCTTCACCTTGCTCTGCAAGGGACAGTGTCACAAGGATTGCAAGGATGTTACAAATACTTGAGTGATGTTTACCTTCACACTTTTTACAACTTAGCTTATGCTTATGACTACAATTTGCTGCTCTGTGTCCTGCATTTAAGCAAATGAAGCACTTTGCATATTTCCTTAAAATGTTCTTATGTTCCTCAACATTTGTTACTGTGTTACATTCATTGGCCATGTGTTGCTCATCTAAACAGTAAATACATTTATTTACTTGCTTACTTGTGTTCATGAGGCACTTGCTTTTCCTACTTCATTGTTGTTGCCTCTTTTCTTCTGCTCCACATTTCTGCTCACCATGTTTCCACTGTAAGATTTCCCCAGAAGTGGTACATGACTTTCGCTGATCAAAATCTCTCTTTCAAACACCTTCAGGAAATCTTTCGCACTCCATTCTAAGTGGGTGCATCCACCAAACCTGACCATATTCAGATGAACCTGCTCCGGTGTCTTTTCAATCAGTAGAGGTATCACGAAGTTGGAATAAGTTGTAAGTCAACTTGCAGTGCCTCAGGTCCTTGATGATGGGCCTCGATTTGATCCAACATTTTCCTGAGCCACGTGGTATTTCGCTCGCTAAATACAGGTGTCAGATTAATCAGTTAATTGATGTGTGCTCACTCTACCACCCTTGGTCGGCCAAAATGCTTCTTCAATAAATCAACTGTGACGGCGTATGAGGTGTCTGTTGTTGGTATGCCTGCCAAAAATAACCGAGGGGTTTCTTATAACAGGCCTTTCAGATATTTCAACTTCTCAACGTTGGCCAAGTTTGGGTTCTCATCCACTGCACTTGAGAACCCGTCCCAGAACTCAAGCCAGTCTGTAATTTCCTTGCTAAATTTCTGCAGCTCCAATTTGGAAAGTTTTACTTTCACTTTACTATGCAAATTGGCCAAGACAATGCATCTGATCCAATGCTTTCCTTAGACTAACTTATCGGCAAGGGTACCTCAGTGCTAAGTTTCTCCAATGTATCATCAATTTTAAACGAAGCACCATTGACTTTCTGAGCGTACTCTAAGGCTTCCTTGATATCCTGGTCGATCTCCTCGTCCCCCTCGTCTTTCTGATAAGGATACCCCAAAACTTCCTCATCCACTTTCCTCAAACTGTCCCTTTTGTCCAAAAGCTCCAGTTTAAGTGTTCTTTGCTTAATTTAGTCGACTTCATTCGCATCTCTAAGGCAAATTTCGTCTACTTTATCATGCGAGGTCGGTGATGCTCCGACGATATGCGCCGCGTTTCTTCCTCAATTTCTCCCACAAATTACCCATTTTCCTACTTGAAATGATAAATCCAGCTCTGTACGATGGACCACAATGCTACTAAAGCTCAATGACTGATTCTTTTGGCTGGCATTTATACTGGAGAAGGGAACACTCGAGACGAGAAACATCGATTTCAACTTCACATATTCATGCAATCAACCAACAGCTAACTCTGAGTCACAAGATAACCGTGTTTTAATTTCGTAATTTTACAGTCATGCTGACGTGAAAATATACAGACGACCGTTATACGAATGAGTAAGTCAAGGGTATGTATCATAAGTATTCATAAATTTCAAAAAAATCCGAACGACATGACTAGTATGGAACGTCAAAAAAGTAGAAGTAAAGAGACGAGGTTGGAGCGACTAAAAGCTATTGCTCGAGAGAAGAAGAAGAACATAACTACGTTTCATATCCACTACGGTGTTAAGCGAAAAATGATTTTCCCTATGTTTCAATACTTTTCAAGGCTATTTTAGAAGATTTCTTGTACCACGTACTTTTAAATGCTAGCGAAGTCGACGAATGCATTGACAGGCAGACTATATGCATCCTTGATTGTCAATTTCCTCTCACATGTAATAACGGGCCAGAAGGGAGCTTTTAGTAAGCAAGAAATTACACTATGCTCCTCTGTGTCATTTGGATGTCTCAAACGCAAATGGCATACGTAGACAGTAATCATAAGTCCCTGATAAAGTACAGTGGTATAAGTGAGACGTATAGCAAGAGCTACTTCGTGAGTCGGGGCAAAATTAACAAATCGGACACCAAGAATCCAATCCTGCTAAGACAAAGTTCATTGATCGGTGGATGCAGAAGCTGCACCGATTAATACTGAGAGTTGATAGTGAAGCAGTGGTCGTCAGGGTCGTCGGTGCATTTAATGAAACACTCCTGGAGTGACTCTCGAGGCAACGAGATTATTGGTACACAGCTATGATGAGAAAGAGCCAATACATTTGTTGACAAGGACTATGTTACAGGGTAATATTGGCAGGGGAGCCGAAGAATGGCTTTTTGTATGGAATGTAACGTCTCTAGCTACTCTCATTTATCTAACAGTATTCAGCGTTAATTAAAGGCTAGGTAGCAAAAGAATTGCATTGAACCAGCTGGACGCTTCTGGGAGGAAACAGCAGAATTGCGAAGCAAGTGTTCCATGACTGCTTCCGAATGGCTAAAGACGACTTGGAAGATAATATATGACGCTGAAGAGAGAACATGCAACTGGGTATCACATACGCTGAAGCAAAGCATCATGGTGAGGAACAAAACGGAGCCGGAAACAATATGTGCGCGACATGGGGTAACCTTAAATAGTTCGAACGTATTAGTGTAGTATGTTTTCGTAAGACAAGAATTTCCAGAGATTGCAAGCTGTCATAAGTACCCTAACATTTGTCGTTTTAACATTAACACTATATTAGTCAGTTCAATATGCTAAGTAGTACAGTACAGACCAAATTCCATACAGCTGCCTAGCTGATATATGGCTTAAGAATCTGATAAAGCACAGATCAGATAATAGTCACTTAAGTTAAACTTGATCAGATGCTCGCTTGTGTAGGAAGAACTCCAACAACGAATACGCTCTACTTTCCAACTCTTAATAGAAACAACGACCAAATCCAGCAATTTTTTACAAGGGACTAGTGTTATGTCATGATTAACTTATGTTTGTTTCTTTGTAGTCAGATGAAAACCTTGTACAGTTGTTCGTAAGTAGCAAACCTTTACGCCGCGCCATCTGCTTCCACTAAGAAATATAACACTTAAATTATATAAACAGTTTCCCCGAATGGCTTCCCTATACGTGGTGATGGGAATGAAATAAACAAATATTTATTGGAAGGAAATCAAGCGATGAGTTAAATTGTTCGCTAAACAGAGTCAGTGAAAATCACATCTCTGAGATTTAGGCCTAAGGTCACATTTCAAAGACAAAATAAAAACTCCGGTGTTTTTTTCAATTTCACCATTATCCAGACGCTGTCTTAGAATTCGTCAAGGCGAGAGTCAAAACACAGGGAATGTTCATCCAACCAAATGACCCGTTTTGAACCAGTTTGGATCAATGTAAGAGAATCGACATGCTTTGACTTCTAGTCTACGTCCATCCAGGCGCGGTAATACCAACTCCAAGCCTGGTACCTTGTCTGTCGATATAAATATTGTGACTTTTAACCTACAACGAATGCTGACTCTATCTGCAACACTACGAAGCTAGAATATATTACACGACTAAATTATTCCTTCCTGAACAAGTCCGGTTGACTATTCAAACCAGTTGGATTTCAGCAGTCCCAATATATTAATCAATGAAAATAATACAAACGTCTTGATTAAATGTTATTATTACATATATGTCACTATTAAGTAATAGTGGCATGTTTTTACACAAGAACCTCTGATTGAAAAAGAGGTTTGCCATTACGCAATTTCTAACCTCCATTAAAAAAGTCATGATCCTAAACTTACGACATGGCTTTATCTAATATTATTTTGTAATTATAATTACAAGGTGCATCGCACCATAATTCTCCCCTCGCTTTTGTCCCTAGGAATCAAGAATTGTGCTTGTTTTTTACTGCGCGTTAATTGCTGCCGCCCACTGCAGACGACTGCGGGGAAACTCTCAGTCACTGTCTTCACACCTTTTTTGGCAGGCATCTACGCTTCTAATTTCCAGAGAAACTAGACGTTGTATGGGCCTAGATAACATCTCGTGTTTACCATTAATTTTCACAACTACCTTCGCTTCTCGGAAAATACCATCCTTTCCAGAAATTACCTCTTCCACTTTTGCAATCTTCCACAGACTGCATTTCTTGTTTTCGTGCTGTAAAATGACAATATCCCTCACTCATATGACCTCCTTACCACCTGACCTTTTTAGATAATAATCGCGCAAGTCAACCAAATATTCAGGTTTCCAGCAACATTCACAGTGGCCTACTCGTTGTACCAAGTATGCAATCCCTTTGTAAAATATGCGAAGCCTTCATAACTTTAATTTTCATCATTGACATGCTCTGCGAAGCACACCAATGGTCTACAAAATAACCAGTGACTGGGTGTAAGTGGTTAACTACCAACTTCACTATCAATAAATGTTAGGGGCAGAGTCCAATTTAATACACCTGTCTCCAACTCATCACAAGTCAATCGACTATTGCATAAAGGCTTTTTCAAATAAATAATCCTCGAAAGCATGGACTTCTTTGTAAATAAAATCTTCACTCTATAGGTTTCCTTTGCACGAAGAACCGAAAACCGTCACCTACATGGAACCGTTTCAGAAATTTTGCCAAATACGTAAAAATTTTAGCAGTTAGCTGACAAAGCTGGAAATTTTCGGTTGAAAGTTGAAAGTGATTTGTAAATGGCTATTAATGCCTGCATTTTCCCGGCAATCAGGAGTTGTCGCATCAGAAATTGCTGCACAATTTGATATGAAATAGTGGAGTTCAACCATATGCTGCATCATCATTTAATGTGCAATACATCAGTCTAGCTGGTTTTCAAGAATTCCTTAATGTAATTGGAAAAAGCATACATTTCAACATTTAAAATATAAAAGATAAAAATAAATGACAAAAATTTCTCTTGTTGTATTCTCTTGTTGCAATGCACTTACGGACAGGACACAAAAGACAACCAATTCACGATGACAAAAACAATTGACGGGTATAGAATTTTTAACGTATGTTACGTCTCGTTTTGCAAAAGAGGATGGTGCTCAAGGTCACTTTCAAGCTAAGGTCGAATGATATAGACATGTGTCCAAATGAATGTAAATTAATTTAAGTACAGAAGCGCCTCCCTGAGGACCCAGTTGAAACTACGCTTGAGTGAAAGTAATTACAATTGACCTTAAACAATTAGTATACGGATATGATTTCATTGGTTCTCCTATATGTGTAAACAAGTACTTTGATACATCTCTCAATTTTGCTTAAAGTGTCCTCCATATTCGGTGAAAAATACTAAAACTCGTTTTGAAACCTTTCTTCCTTTGCAGCCGTGAGCGCAATCCTTCCAATACAGCAGTACCCACAGGCGCCAACTAAATGGGCGCTTGGGAGCTCGAGCCATCGCTGAAAAATGCTACGGGGGGCTCAGCCCCCTGAAATAATTTCCAAGCAAGCTGTCGTTATTCTGTTCCAACTTATCGTTATATTTAGTTGGCACATCATATTCATCAATTGTTGAGTAATAGGAAACCCGGATACGATAATCGTGTATGAGGCCAATCATAATTTTTATACCTCTGTCAATTACAGAAATTGAAGCTTTTGTTCAGACAAAAGCAATTATAGCTTGTTGTTGAAATCAGGACATGGCAGGGCAGTGACCTAAAATAATGTTTGACATAAAACAAATGTTTTCGAATATATTCAAATGCACAGGCTTTGAGACTTCACTGAGCATCAAAGCGAGCCTCATTGATGCTATACATGGACAAAATTCTAATACGAAGAGACAAAACAAAGTAAGCCACTTTTGTGATGCAAAACAATCCCTCAGACTACCAAGAAGACCAAAAATCTACAAATGAAGTAGGCTTACATAAAATAACTCAAGATAAAGGTCCTTCATTTTCAATACAAGGTGACTTCTCAAAGAACGAAGCAGAAACAGTGATTAAAAAGGAGGAGATAAGGAGGAAATTCCTATCTTCATGGGTTATAAAATATGCATGGCTTAATTACGATAAAGAAAAAGATAAAGCACTTTGTGACTCATGCACGAAAGCAACAAAACATGGAATGATTTTTACCACTGTTTTGCGGAGAACGGGCTTTCAAAATGGAAAACGCATTGGAAACATTTAAACGGCATGAACAGTCTGAACTTCAGAGTCTCTGTGGTAGAAGTTACTAACAACAAGACCAAAGCTTCAGTTCTCGTGCAGGTGAAAACTGAAAAAGAAACGCAAATGATCAACAATAGAACCGCACTGTACAAGACAGTTACAAGTACGAAGTATATTGGTTATCAGGAGTTAGCTGTGAGGGACAAGCCGGACAAAGATTCGAATATGATAGCCCTGCTACAGGGGAGAAAGTATGAGCGCCTCCAGTTAGCTGCTTGGCTCCCTAGAGATGAAAAGTACAAATGGTTGTCTCATGATATATCGAATGAAATTCTGCAGGACTTTCGTAAAGCAAGACAAAGAGAATTGGTCAGGCAAGTGCAAGAAGCAGAGTACTTTGGCCTTATCAACATTCGATGTTTCCAACAAAGAACAGATAAGAATCTGTTTTCATATTGTCAACCAAGAGGATTTTGAAAATTCAAGAGTTGCTTCTTGGACTTTGCACTACTGAAATTACTTCAAGTAAAAGTATTTTTGCACAATGATGTTTTGACGAGAATTGTCGCTGAAAAATTGACGTAGTCAGTGCTAAGATGGGTCTGCAAATGTGTCGGGCTATATCAACGGTCTGCATAGAAGAGTAAACGAGGTAGAAAAGAGAACTATCTACATCTATTGCCAGGCTTACAAACTAAACTTAGTAGTACAAGATGCTATGTCCAACAACACCAAAATCAGAGATGTCATGGTCCTGGTACAAGAGTTAATAGCATTCATTCGTAGCTCCCCAAAATGGCTGGCCTGGTTTTCCCACTTTCAAGATGAATATGTGGACAATCAAAACAAGTCCTTACGACCTTTTAGTCCAACCGCATGAGACGTATGTCTTTGCAGGCTATCACAAGCAATTACGAGCCGATTCTCAAGTGGCTTCAAGAAGTGGATGAAAATAATACAACTGCAGCTGGCGTTAAAGTTGGTGGATATCGGAGGTCATGACGAGTTTTGACACCTATTTCTTCATCGAAGTTCTAGTGTTTACCATTGTCGAAGGAGGCAGTGCCAGTATTCAGGGGAAACAGCTTAACTGCAGCAAAGCTGAAGAAGATATCAAATCAGTACGAAAATCAGTTTCAGACGCCAGAAAAGACGCTAGAGTTGGCTCCCTATGGCAAGCAGTTGTTGCATCCGGCGATCTGAGTGAAAACAAAATTGAGATGCAGATTCCATGGCTGCCAAAATTTCTGCAAAGGCTATAAGACAATGCGTTTTTTCCAAAAACGGCAAGAGATGCATACCGCCAAATGTATTTTTCTACGCTGGACTGCGTTTTTGTTGGACTCACTGACTGAGCCTAACAAAACTGCTGTACACTCCAGGAATATTCAACAGTTTCGTATTGCTAAAGAAGTCCAGTTAGATTACATTTTTCAGCATTATGCCAATGATGTAGATTGCACCAGACTCAAACTGCATAGAAACATTCTGATTGACGGAGCCAAAGCACAAGGACATGACCTGGCAGACTTTGATTCAACACTAAAATACGTCACTGAAGAAAAGAACCTCTATGAAATCATCTCAGAAGTTAGCAAATCATTAAGGCTTTTGCCAACTTCACCTGTGTCCAGCTGTACTGCTGACAGATCAACTGAATGCAAGCTCTGAATGCAGTGGCCCTGATGAATGTCCAAAAGATATCATGCAGAGGATTTCGACTGATGATCTGCTTGACGATTTCATCCTGAGATGTGTAAGAAATAACACTTTTTGGCTGTCCCAATCCGGAAAATCCAAGAACTGAACTGATACGGCATCGACACTTTTATTACTCAATATAGTCTGTTTCCTAATTAGTTTCTGTTTCATTACCTTTAGTTAAATGTATATAATACACATCGTTTAGAGAACATGTGCAGTTTTTAGATTTTCAAGATTGAGCCCCGCACCTCGAGAATATCAAAAGTCGGTGCCTATGGAAGTAACTGTTGGGTAACATTAGGAGAAAAGCGCACGTAGTAGGAAACTGCACCTTCAACTCGGTCCTTAGGACCATAAAGTGTTGTTCCGTTTCTCAGGCGCAGAGTGCTTGGCAAAGGTAAAAATGAAATATCATGTTGCGTTACAAACTTAACGCCTGTAAATAGACTTGTTATTTCCGATGTATTCTCTTTACTAAAAAACCTTTGTCTTTAAATTAGTATATATATACCCCTGTATGAAATGAAAAGTTAGTTGGTCAATAGACTGTGATAGGAAGTATAAGCAACGTCTAATTTCTGGAGTCCATTTCAACTTACTACTGTTCTGGAATCAGCGCTATTTTGAAGTGAGTTTTCACAACAGTAACCTCCCCTGTATCTAATGATGCCTTCTGACGTGCCTGTACTAGAATATTCCTTTGTTCCAAGCTGCTGTGGAGCAAACAATGGTGCGTCAACGATGTTGGGAATCAAATAACTCGTAAGTACATGGAATACCATCATGGTGAACGCTCCATCGTGATGTGTTAACAACTTGCGCTTGAAGAACGTCGCTTTAATGCGTCGTAGATCTTTCCTCCTTAATCAATGGACTTGTAAACCAGAGCAATGTAAGAATGCGTCTCTGCATAATATCCAATGTAATATCTCTCCAGTGGCTCCACTTTTGTTGTGACTTTATCAACGATAACTAAACTCACAATCACTGTAATGCATTCACATGCATCACTTGCATCTCACTGCAATGTTACATCGGATTAAAGGTTGATTAAGTAACGTAAGCTACTGCTTATATGCAATTGTAGTACATCAAAATAGTGCGTAATACTCATAATTTCTCGAATTTTCTTGTCCATATACGGTTCATTACGCATGCTTAGTCACAGTGACATAAGGTCACGTGATGATCCTAGAATGTTCTTATAGTCCTTTGCGCATGCACGTTTTAGGAATGGGCCGAATCATGATGATACTACCATCACGTCAGGTGCCAGGGATTATTCATGGTTTTTCTCGATGATTGGTGGCACTTGCATTCACTGAGATTCCAAAAAACTCTTATGCAAATAATCTAGTTATGGGAAGCAGTATTGTTCTATCAGCAAAATTCTATATTCCAGCACTAAAGAAAAGGTTAAAGAAGCAGTATTCATATTAGGGGAGTGCAAAGCTAGCTATAGGGCAGTGTTAAATGAAGTGCACAGCACTGGGTATCCGCACAATTGTCTGGGCATGCAGAAGTCAACAGGTACTTGCTTTACCTTGGGATACGGAACAAGACATTTTTATTTTTGATTTGGAAAAGATGACTTAGCACGTCAAAGACACAAAGGTCACAAAAAGGACTATACTTAGTGGTGAAAGTAATTTTTTTTAAACGACTTTTAATGCTAATGTTCTTTGACAGAATATGTGTCTTGATAAGTTTGGATGGGATGCGGCTGCCAGCTAATCAAAGTAAAAAGTAGAAGGGTTTTCTTACAGTCTTGTTCAGCGTTGGTGAAGTTCTGTTTCTAGGTGCTTGTATCGAGGAACTAAGGATAAGGTTTTTGCACGTCATTTGCACGAGTTTGCGGATGTCAGTAAAAAGGCATATTGTGCTGCAGTTCATCGTGTGTAAGAAACGAGTTTACGTTATTTCCCAGGTTTGATTTTCTCAAAAAGTCTCTGTGGAAAACGTCAGGACCATGAATTGGTCAGATAGCTCCATCGAAATTATCTCATAATTACAAGGTTGTATCGTACTAAAATCTTAATTATCTCTGCCAAAGACTTCTTGTTTTCGGCGGCCTTTGTATGTCTGTTTGTTTGTTCGTCTGTCTGTCAGCAAGGATTAAGCAAAAACTGCTGAACGGATCCTCATGAAAAGAAAATCAGACGATCAGCCTTGGGTCAAATGAGTGGTCCATTAAATTTTGGGATCGCTCCGGATCACCGTCTGGATACAACAAAATAAAACAAAATCACAAAATCGCTATCTCTTATCATTAGCCGACTTTCAAAATATCATTTCTCTCTCCCTTTCAGCCTTGGTGGAGGTTCAGCAGTCTCTGACTGTCTTGTTTGAATCAAGAAAGAATACAACTGAATTGAATCCAAACGATCCAAACATGGCCCAAACGATCCAAACATGGCCCAAACGATCCAAACATGGCCCAAACGATCCAAACATGGCCCAAACGATCCAAACATGGCCCAAATGAAGTATCGAGAAGAGTCTGCGTAATTCGCGAAATTCAAAGAAATGAACTGTAATTCCACTATTGTTAGTGTACTCACCAATAAGTTAGCAACCAATTACAAGACTTTAATGTGGAGGGTTAAATGACTTCGGGTCCTTTGACCTATTCCCTGGAGATTATTACTTTATAATAAGAAAGGTTTAGTTTGTAGTAGAGGGACCGTGCTAAAATGTCACGTAGCTTATAGCTACACTTATACTTTGGTCTATGCATTAACGTATACCTGCTTTGTCATTTATTTATTAATGGTGTTCATTCTTAACTTACGGACTATAACACTTGAGCTTTGGGGATCGGGTTATGCGACAGAATAAGGAATAGGTACTACGTAAGACATACATATAAAGAGAAGGAGGACTACAACAACCGATGTACTATGAAGAACGTAATGTACATCATACAGCGCACTAAATACGATGTTTTGTATGTAGGTGAAACGAAGCGCTCATTTTCCGGGCACTTTCATTGACACCTTGGTGACATACGCCACTATCATGGTAGACGAACCGCGAGATCTCCACAGACCTTAAGTGTACTGTCAATCGTCATAAAACCTTAAAAGGCTAAAATATCAGACAACAGACTTTATAGTATCCTGCATTGTGGTGCCTTGACATATTTCCTATCTAAATGCGAATAAACAACGCGGACTCCCCAACAAAATCTTTGAAATCGTTACATCTTGGAGACTAAAACAAACAGACAACAATTACAGTATTGGGGGTTTCAGTTCACGTGCGGAAAAAGGATGTCCACTCCCGCTCAGGGAATTCCGTCGCTCGGTCAACTAGAGTGAGCCGCAAAAGGCTGCAGCTACTGGGTCATATTGCCCGCCTTCCTCACGAAGTCCCTGCTAGACGCATGCTGGAGGCTACCTCCAAGGCCCCTCCAGACAGTTGGCAACGCCCTCGTGGGCGCCCACATACCACCTATGTGTCCCAACTTGCTACTCATGACCCTCTAGAGACACTGCCATATACAGCGCAGGACCGAGACAGGTTCCGGAGCTTGGCCGCAACGGTCACTTAATGGCTGTACACGTTTAGTTTTAAGTTTTGTAGTTTAGTTCAGTTCCGCTGGCCCCCTCGGCGATCACGGCCCTGAAATACAATGCATCGGTAACACAAGCTAATAGGACCATAATTGCAATAGACAAGACAAGATGAAAATTTATACATAAGCTGTTTAGGTATGGATGAAGTCTTAACTTTGGACCAATAATTGACAATGCCAGTTCTCCTCTCATTCTTTCTGACCAAAGATTGTCGTTATCAGTTCTCCTTTCATTCTTCCTAACGCGAATGCTAAGTTTAATGCATCAATGGGGGTTCTAAATGGTATGTAGGGAACTAAAACTTGAAATGACTACGGCATTGAGATTACGTAATGTAAACACATATAAAACAAACTGCAGAGACTATATAACGGATTATTGCATTAACCTGGACCTACTTAAATGCTTACCATCTTATAATCATGCCAGTCGAGGAGGCAAGGGCTACATTGCACAAATAAACTAGACAAATAATACATAATTGATCATTACTTATTTCGCTTACAGTGTGGTTGATAATACAGTAAACTCTCGATAGCTCTAACCTTCAAGGGACCAATGAAAAATGGTTCGAGTAATCGAATGTTCGAATTATCGAATGCTCGAATTATCGAGGGTGCGAAGTATCGCGAGTTGACAGTAATTACGAATATC
>JANTCA010004724.1:0-10080 GCA_024741275.1 Chironex yamaguchii
GGCCAGCTCTGCTCTTACAAACTAGGCCACATGACTCACAAGATACAAGTCGGGCAGGTACAACTCCCACTCTTGCTATACCAAGATTTTCCTGATTTGACAACCGTGTGTGGATGTATGTGTTCATGCCGACGTTACATTTTTTCTTCCATGATTTTCTATCCGAAGCATCTTTTTCTAAGGTTTTTGGGTCCAGTCCTAAGTGCTTAAGATTGTCTTTGAGTTTATCCTTACACCTCAGGAATTGGCGTCCGACACTTGGGCTACCCTCCTTCAGCTGACTGTACGTGAGTTGTTTAGGAAGTCGACTATCATCCATGCGCACAAGATGAACTGCCCAACGAAACTGTGACTTGATCAAGAAGGCTTCAATACTTACAGTGTCACAGCTAGCAAACAAGTCTAAGTTGGAAACCTTGTGTTTCCATGTTAACCCACATATACTACGAAGGCAACGCTTATGGAATCAGTCCAATTGGGCAATGCGCCTATGGCATGGTGTCCAGGTTTCTCACCCGTACAACAGTATTGAAACAATCATCACACGATAAACTGAGATTTCATATATATATATAACAAAGTATATATACCACCCATAACAAAGTATTACCGTCAAAAAGAAAAAAAACCAACAAAAGCGAAATATAACCAACAAATACAAATAATTGTCAACAAAAACAAAAAATTACCAACAAATACAAAAAATTACCAACAAATACAAATAATTATCAACAAAACCAAAAAATTACCAACAGATACAAATAATTATCAACAAAAACCAAAATTACCAACAAATACAAATAATTATCAACAAAAACAAAAATTACCAACAAATACAAAAATTACCAACAAAAACCAAAATTACCAACAAATACAAAAATTACCAACAAATACAAAAATTACCAACAAATACAAAAATTAGCAACAAATAAAAAAAACTACCAACAAATACAAAAATTACTGACAAATACAAAAATCATCAACAAATACAAAGATTACCAACAAATACAAAAGTCACCAACAAATACAAAAGTCACCAACAAATACAAAAAAACAACTGCGAAAAATATGCGAGCACTTAAAGCTACTTACCACATGTAAAGGTCTTTTTTCTTTCTCATAGTAAAAAATATGCATTTATTGCAATTTTTCATTTCACACACCTAAAATGTAAATTTGAAAAACAACTAATGCGAGTATGTGCAATGATATTCAAAGGAAAACGGAAAGATAAGTGTAACATGGAACATAAAAAATAATATAAAGAGATAATAGAATATATAATAATAAAAGGAAACGAAACAAATATCACAATGTATATTTACATGAGATATTTCAAATGGATGCTGAAACGTGACAAAAGCATTACTTGTCTCGTGTGTGCATTAGATAGAAATGGAGGGCTGGTATCTTGATTATCAAATGTATATAAATATATGTATGTTAGCATTCATGTTTATGTATTCCGACACTAAGATTGGTGAGCGCCTTCCAAAGTCCTTGGTATCACTAGCCGAAATACAGCGGTAGGTAAGGGAGATATTCATCAATTCATACTTTTTTTATTCGTGTTTCGGCTTACATGAATATACTGCATGAACCGAGGAATGTTATAGTTATGAAGAATATTGCCGCACATGTCCGTCCAAAGGCTGGATCATACATAACTTAAACCAAAACCATCTAGCGTTATTATATTATATAGACTTAGACGTCATAGCACCCGGATAGAAATGTAGAAGGTGTCAGGCTTGCGTACAAAATAGACGAAGAAGTTTGTCATGTCTTGTGTTATTTCCAAAAAAGCTGACGACTCAAGAAATGACTACATCCTTCACCTGTGGCTACCTGAGTCCATAAATTGTCTACATGCGACCCAGCATGCAAGCTACATGCCAGACACCAGCGACACCATCAGAGGCATCAGAGGCAACACCAACACTGTACGGAAGCCAGTTAGTATTAGAAGTTGTAATTCTTGGACGGGTCGTAACTTTAAGCCAAGTAAATGGTATCAAATGGTATTCCCAGTTTCCCAGAATTGAAATGATCTGGAGTCAAAGGCGTCATGGTAACAGGGAATTTCATTACTAGTTGTGGTTTCATGACGATATCATTACCAAATATGGACTGTTCTGATTGGCGCCAAGGTAACTGGGTTATCCCCGCGAAGATTTCCCCGATGGCCGTAGCTTTACGAAGGTTTCATTACCGAAAAATTCGAAGTGATCCAGAATCCTGGATTTTATCCAGATCATCAGCGAAAAGAACCAGCGGAGGTCGGAAAGGTCCCCAACATACCGTAAAACTTTCAGAAAGATAGATAACGTAACATTTTGAGTTCCTTTGTAAATTAACCAACAAAAAACCTTAGTAGCAACATAACCTCCTTGGCGGAGGTAAATATCAAACAACAAACCTTGCAAAACACCCTCTTGAAAGGAGATGGAGATGAGATGGACTGGACACATTATTCGTGGTAATGGCCTCTTGAAAGAGATGAGTGAAGGCAGTGTAGACGAGAACAGATGTGGAGAAAGGGAAAAGATTGGAATGCTTATTGATTTCAAGGAAAACTGGTATGCCAACGTGAAAGAAGGAATGAGAGGAGAACACTATGGAGAAGCCGAATGCCAAGAAGGAGATTTGCCGAAAGACAGAACACTGGAATGAGAGAAAGAGAGAGAGACAGGGAGAGAGAGAGAGGGGGGGGAGAGAGCGAGGGCGGAAGCGAGAGAGCCAGGGAGAGAGAGAGAGAGAGAGAGCCAGAAAGAGAGAGCCAGGGAGAGAGAGAGGCACTCATGTGTCCTGTCATCTTTTCTTAACCAGTACTACCTATGTAGGCTGCTTTTTCAAGCTAAAAACAAAGACAAGTGTTTACATGCTTACCTCATTAATGCTATCCAGACTATCTTTACGATCTAGTTTATTATCTGGCGAGGAAACAAATGGGGGACTGTTGATGATAATAAATACCAAGAAACAGTTTTAAATAGAGGCCCACCAAGATACCGACCTCCTAGTTTACGAAACAGAACGAAAAATTTTGGGAAAACTAACAAGTTGATTCTTCTCACTCAGTGTCAATTACTGGTTCAGTTATTGTGATTTAAAACAGCCTGAGCACCCAGCTATCAACAAGTACTACAACATCAGCAAACCAAATGAACAGGAACAATTCAAATTTACTTGATTAATTTTTCAGTTCGTTCATTTTGTACTGTCCTATTGATATAAATTATCGATAGGTTGGGACCACTTTCTTTTGGGATCGGGATCAGGGTGATCCCGATCGTGATCGTGATCGGGACTGGGATTGGGATTTTTGAGTTTTACCTAATTTGTGCATGTCAAGCTGTTTTGACACTATGGAATACAACATGATAAAGGTTTTTTGCAGTTAAATATTGTTTTTGCTTTTCCATTATCATATGTGTGTACATACTAGCCCAATGTAACTAGTAAATGCTTTATGTTCAAGCAAATTAAAAATCACTGTCACTTTCATGGCCGTCACGATGAACTGAAGCTGTTGGATCATCAAAATCAATGTTCTCCTCCTCCTCTGAACTGTCTTCTATTTCTCCAACGATAGATTCATCAATATCTGCTGCTTCTTCTGGTGATACTTCTGGTGGCAATGGCAACTGAAGACTATTATATCCAATTGCCCTCATATTGTACTTCAAGAAAAGTAGCGTCTCAGCATTTTGGGGTAACAATTTGATTCTGCCACACCCAGTTATATCTGATGCCACCTTGAATTCGTGCTTGCTCGTGACGGAAGGCATAGGGGCTGATAGAAACTTTCTCGCCAGCTTAGCCAGTATGGGCATTTCTACCTCTTTCATTTTCCAAAATGCTAATGGATCACTTTCAGTATTTATCAATGTCTCCTGAATATACGTTGCAACGATACTTTTTGCCACATTGCGTAGACCTTCATCATTGGTTGTCGGATAAATCAGCAAAGAAACCAGACAGTTTTGTTTTTGCCTACGCTGCTCGTCAAAACACCAAATGTGTGTTTTTCACCTTTACAATCCCGGTCCCTACATGTCGGGATCGGTGTCAGGATATGGCAAATCCCGACGGGATCGGCATCGGGATCCCGACCTATCGCTAATACAAATCATTCACAAAACAAATTAATCCAAATAAACGTATAATATAAACTAGAAATTATACTACTATTTGTTAACATCAAAAGAGAAAAAACCGATTTAAGGGAGAAAAAATCTAGGTAAGCACATTCATGAGAAAGGAATCTAATTCTTGTCATTAATCTTTACGCATTCAAGGCTTCCTTATCATTTCTAGTTTAGCAACCACTTCACATTACTAGAAATACAAACCATTACAGTGAATAAGCCACGACATCGTTTAACTAAGACAAAGATGGCTAGCTTAACTGGTTAGTCAAGCTCATGCGAAGAATGGAATGGTATCATAAAGAGAAAGGAGAGAACTGAAAGACAACAAAATGTGCTTCTCAAGATAACTAGTTTCAGTTTATCTATCTATTTATTTATTCATTTTTCATTTATTTATTTATCTATTTATTTATTTATTTATTCATTCACCTATTCAATTATTTATTCACTCATTTATTTTCTATTTTTATTTATTTATTTATTTATTTATTTATTTATCTATTCGGTTATTTATTCATTCATTCATTCATTTATTCATTCATTTATTTATGTATTCATTTATTTATTTACTGAAAGACAGATTAAGTTTATAAAATGACAGTCGATGACTGAGCCTCAATACCAACTATTAAGACTTTTTTACAGATATGTTCACAAACAGTAGATACAATTGTTAAATAAGATACATAACACCAACACATTAGCACCGTACCTGCACGTGCATGAGGCATCAAACTTCTAAGATCCAGCATTAAATGCCGTGCCCTGAAGAAACAAAAGGATACATCATTGACCATTTTTGTGTCCATATAAACACAAACTGGTGTCAAAATCAGCAATTTTTTAAATAATAATCATTGGTGGATGATTTGATTTTGAACACAAATTATTCTACCCACAAAGTTTTAAACCGTAAGTGGAGAACTTTCCCATGTTTAAAGTCAAGCTTTTTCTAAGCTACATTTCAGAGATCCTCTTATCATCTAGCTACTAGAACTGGAGAGATTTCTGAGAATATATCTTAATAAGATAGTTAATAACTACAGTATCATTGTACTATTTAAACAATTAAAGTATTGAATTACTGTATTGAACTATTAAAAAATAGCTTTGTTTAGGTTTGCTAGATGTAGTTTGGAGAAATACTGCTTTGAGAACTTGGTACTGTTGGGCTAACACTTATGTCAAATTCTTTCTTTTTGTACATTTGAATATTGAAACAAAACCTTATTATTCTTTGGATCTTGATAAAAGTAGTGTGTCCTTCATGTATTGCATAGGGTGCATTGGTTATTGTATGAGTTACTTTGCCTACCTGAAGATGTTCTTAATGTTGTTGCTGTTACTTTACTATGGCATCAACATCTCAACATGCCTTAGTTGTGAATGGGGCTTATGTAATCTTAATGGTAGTGGCATACCACATAGTGTATGCTTTTTACCCTTTCTAGCACTGGTAGACATATTTCTGGTAGAGAGATAAACATGCTGCTTGTGTAATTGCTGCTTTTCGAAAAAAAACCCATTTAGATTTGCTCATTCAGGTAACAAACTAGACCTGGTACTACCCTACATTCAAAGTATACTTGATAAGCACACATACACAATCTCCTTCATACAAATTGAAAGTTTTATCATAAAAATGGGTGGCATGTGATGGCTGATTATCAAACATGTGATCGTTTGACTGCCACTTGATTTGATTAAACATCATAAGATCTTGTTTTTCATTCACTCATCATGGACATGGTTTTGCAATTAAATAGGAATCATACAAATTGTAAGTTGCACTTATAAAACTGAGTGACATGTGACTTATGAAGATCGAAAATATGAATGTTTCACCAGAGGTTGAATGTCAACCAACATTCACTAAATAGCATTCTGCATAAGTATTTTCCACCTTGGACCATAAATCTGCTTACCACTTACTGGATCTTTCTGCAATGGGGTTGTGAATTGGTGACCTTCATCATAAATGTGGGATGTTTTGCTACACATGCATCCCCTATGGTTTAGCCTTAGGTTCTAGCACCATTTTAAAAGTAATGGATGACTATTCTTAAGGATTTATAGGGTATAACCTGTTATTTAGATGATTTGTTCATCTCATGATGGAAATCTTAGAGCTGTGCTTAACCATCTCCTTGAGCATAATGTCACACTTTTCTTGGTAGAAATAATTTTTTTTCAATCCCCCTTACAGCTATCAACGATGCTCCACCTCTCCCCAATGATAGTCAGTTATGTTCCTTTTTTAGGTTAGCCCAATTTCAATTTTGTTAAACTAGCTGAAACTAACTAAACTAACTGAATGTGCTAATTAGGAAGGATATACGTTTTGTACAGTCATCCGATATTGATTTTCATTGTTTTCAGAATGCATTACTTTGCTTTATTCCCCTGGCATATTACATTACTGATCCGCAGGTCCCTACTATTTTGGCTCAAAAAAGGTTTCAGACTCCATTTCATTTGTTAGTCAGCCTTTCAGCTTTGCTGTATGTGAGCTCAAAGCATTAGGGAAAAACCTCCATTGATTGAGTTGCAGCAAGAGTTTATGTTTGTGTGCAACAACACCATCACTCTGCTACTCCACAGAAGTCATCCTTCCTATTATTAAATCATACTTTATACACACGTCTTAATACAGGCTTGCTTCTCTACCAACCTTCTGCTTTTCTCCCACCATACATTGATCTCAACAGCCCAATCCAAAGATCAACAGCAGACTGACTATACCAATACCTGACATACTGCAGATGCTCACAAACAGATGCAGATTGGTGATTATCATCAAGATTTTACTTGTTTATGCCTGAAAGTGTTTTTACCTTCATCTCCTTGCCATGTAGTGCAATTGACCATAAGATGTGAATCAAAGCTATACATTAGTCTAATCACAAGTGACACATTAACGTGATCATTCTACTTCTAATAGGAATATAGTGAATACAATATTTTATAATTAAAAATGTTTTACAATGGACAAAAATTGATAGAAAGAAGTTATATCAATGTCTAAACAGATTAACAAGATAAACACGATTAACACAAAGCCCATAGCATATTTGAGAGCCATTGTTGTATACTGGATAAGATAATGGTCTTGCAAGCCAGACATTACGAGTTTGAACATGCATCACCACAAAACAAAATATTGTTGGTGAGATAAGGTAACAGGAGCCCACACTCAAAAAGATCTCATTTCCAAGTAGAATTCCCTAACCCTGGCATGGGAATAAGCTAAGCTCGATAACGAGTATATTTGACAAAGTTCAGGAAAGCTTTGGAATGTTAGGCAATCTAAAGCATTCATTGCAAATTTGATTGTTGAGCGAGGTGATAAATGAATATGATCGAAAATTATCCAACTGTTTTCTGTGACATTATCGTAGCATAACCATTAAAACAATAATATCATTTAGTATCATGTCTTTTACAAGAGGTCAAGTATGGTAGCACAACATTTAAGGTACTTATACAAAAGAAATACAATATTAAATGCAATTAATAATACCTGGAGTTGATGCCTCTTTGGCAGAAAACCAATACTCTTTGCTTGTTAGTCCATTTCTAAATTTAAGAAAATTAGACCAAATTTAACAGTAAGTAGTAATTCAAATTCCTAAGGTCATAGCAGTGCAGTAGAAACACATTTAAACAAAATAACACAAAATAACCCAAAATAATCATGAACCAAAATGACCAGGGACAAGTCCACTCAAATTTTTCAACACATCCAAATACATATTCCATTCTGACCATCCCCTTGTAAACGAGTGATTCGTTAAGTTTAAATGCAAAACAGGTCAGATACCATGTTAATTCCATAACAACAACATGCAACAAGTGACTTTGCACTATGAATGTAGCTACTACATACATAAATGGAAACAGATTAAACAGTATGAAAAAAGGACATGAAGATTGAGAATTCTAGTGTACATAAGTTAGCTTTTTCTTCCCCACCAGAAGAAATTGCAAAAAGCATACAACAAAGGTCTTTGTAATAAGATTAAAAACTGGACGCTTCATTACACTATTCTGTTTTTAAAAAAGCTTAAACAAATTTGCCACTTGCAATTTAAAGGAAATGCTAACACCCAAGCCATCTATTATAATTTGTGAAATTTTCCACCTACTTCAAATTATTTCACCCCCCGCCCCCTCCATTTATTGCCTTTCTAATAAATTTCCATCCCCTACTATTCCAATCCCTCTATCTATTTGAGACATAACAGTAGTTTATGTCATTATTTGGGTCTGACCATAACTTAGTCTGCGCCAGGGTCAAACTGCAGATCAAGAGTGATAAGAAAGATATGCACAGCGACTTAACCTCGTGAAACTCAAAGATCATTACACATGTGAAACTTACAATCTTCAAATTAGCAATAAATTTGATGCGCTCCACTTCACTGAGGAAGAACGAACACCAGATGAGTTGTATAGTAAGATGAAAGATGTGATACTTTCTACAGCCGAAAAAGATCTAGGTAAAGCTCCCAAAAGAACAAAAAAGTCGTGGATAACTGAGGAGACTCTGCAGTTAATGGATGATCGTAAGCTCAAGTCCATTTGAAATTCTGTTACTGATGGCATGGAGAAATACAGAACAGCCAAAAGAAAGGTACAGAATGCAGCATAATTGGCTTAGTCAAAAGTGCGCAGAAGTGGATGAAGGTCTACTCCGTCACAACACACGAAAAGCTTACGAAGTTATAAAGAGTTTACAGAAAAAGGCTATCAATCCAGACAAAGAAACATCAAAGATGATCAAGGCCGAATTATTACAAACCCAAAGGATATTTTGAAAAGATGGAAAGAGCATGGTGAATCATTATACAGTGATGATGGGATCAGAGGGAGTAACTTTGACAATGAGCAATTCCCCCTGATCCTACAATCAGAATTAGAGGGCGCTATTAAAAGACTTCCTTCCAGAAAATCCACTGGATTTGATGAACTTCCTACAGAACTACTCAGGACTAACACCGCAACAGCAAAAATTCTATGTAAGCTAGGCAACAAAATTGTTGAGACAGGAGACTGGCCATCTGACTGGATGAAATTGGTTCTCATTACTATTCCGAAAGTAAGTGGGGCTACAGAATGTTCAGACCATCGAACTATTGCTATAATCAGTCATGCAAGTAAAATTCTCCTCCGAATATTACTACAGAGAACACAGAAGGTTACAGTTGAACAATTTTCCGATGTGCAGATGGGATTTCGTCAAAAAGTTGGCACTTGAGACCAAATTTTTAACATTAGAATGATTATGGAGAAAGCCACAGACTTTAACACACTTATATACATGGCATTTGTAGACTATAAAAAAGTCTTCGATTCTGTTCACCATTCAAAACGTCTTGACCAATTTGGGAGTAAACAAATTGTTAGTCAATCTTCTGGCTAAACTTTACGAAGGGCAACTGGCAGCAATCAGAGTCGGAAATGAGCTAACAGAGTGGTTCAGCATCAAGAAAGGTGTAAGACAGGGTTGTCTCATCTCTCCCATGTTATCCAACTTTTATTCAGAGGAAGTTATGAGGCAATCTGTGGACGAATTGAATGATGTTGGTGTGACAATTAGTGGAAGGGCTTTTAACAACCTTAGGTACGTGGATGATATTGTCCTAATTGCCACCTCTTCTGAAGGACTTCAAGTTCTTTTGGATGAAATTGACAAAGTTTCCAGTGGTGACTTTCGACTGGAGATTAACACCAAGAAAACCAAAGTCATGGCAGAACCTGAAACTTTGAATATACAATGTCATGGGCAACGTCTGGAACAGGCAGATCATTTCAAATACCTTGGGGCCACCTTGGATCGCACAGCAGATGACAGTCAAGAAATCAAAATTTGTATAGGTGCAGCTAGATTGGCCCCGAGATCCCTTTCATCTCCCTGGAAGGATCG
>JANTCA010004725.1:0-10078 GCA_024741275.1 Chironex yamaguchii
TTCTTTATGAATCAATAATCAAAATTTATGAATTCCAAAAATAAAATTTTCGTGACGTCACACTTTACCACTCTATTGAATTTACCCTCCAACCAGACAAGTGGCAAATACTGGAGGAAATTGTGGTATCCTATCCGACGCAAAATAGTAAAATCAGCATAGTCTTGACGCCTGTGTTCACATGGGCATTTCTTCTTGAGAGGATTTTCCACCGGCACAAGTAACGATCGCATCCTTGTGTTCGCATATATAGGATGGCACTTGCAACAGTTCACGCAATCTTCTGTCAAACATGACCTTATTACCTTGAGGCTGCCAGCCTAGCATTATCCACGTCAATTACTTAGATATCAGTACGCTTGATGTATGTCAAGATTAACTCCTTCAGGCCTACGTCAAATACTCGCTGAAAATCAGAAAAGCAGTTTTTACTCGACAATAACACAAGTAGGTTGGGCAGATAGTCAGGCGAGACATGGTTTTGTTAAAACCTGTGCTTAGATCTGCCTTGTCACAAATGTCCACATCTATATTTGAATAGGTTACTTTGCAGCGCAAGTTCTCTTAATCAAAACACTAACACAAGTCCACAACAAATGCATTTCCCTTGGCGTTCTTCTCAAATTTGCACAACGAAGCGTACAACACAAGTAGTGTTCTTGACAGAATGAGAAATCAAGTTTCAAATCCAAGTTCACCAAGGACACGGACCTGTTGACTGAAAGGGAAGGAGACCTAATTTAAATAAACCGCCTAACAATCCTCCTTACAAATTGGACTTAAGATGAGATACCTTACCTGCAACTTGGAAGAAATCGCTATTCAACCAATTCGTACAGCGATGGAGACGACTGACGTCAGCTACTACCTTACTTGAGAAAACGACTTCTTGATCAAATCCACTCCGTGTAATTCGCATAGCACAATTTGAAGTTTCTACCAGTACATATCTGCACATGCCATTCTTTTATCAATACCTAGAAAGTACATTATTCTCACGTTTCCACCGTATAACGATGTCTGTAGTTCTAATTTACAGGTACAACGACGCCATAAACTACAAATGTCTGATTGAAAGTCATCAGAGACGCATGTCAGACCACAGGGAGCTGTTTCAAAAGCATGGATTGTTCAGGCTCGTTTTCGTGTGTCGAAACATGTAATATGTACAACATTTTTCAAATAAGCAACTCGTTTGTAAGCAAGTGAACTCGATTTGTAAAATTATTAAGCAACTTTAGTTGTGGACGTTTGTGAAAATTAGCAACTCTATAAATATCGCGTTCTGTTCTCGAACTGAGAACCAGATTGTACACAGAAACTAAACTGCAATCCAATTGAAGCTGTGGAAACTCCTTTGCAAGGTGAGGGATGACCCACTTGACATTTTACCAGAGGAGGACGATGAAGAGATTGAAGATAGAAATATTTTTGATAAGTTCAATTATTAAACCCTGCTTCAAACGATGCCTCATTTTTGTTTTTAACCTTATTTTTGAACAATTATACGGTAAAATAAATCGAGAATAATTAAGCAGCCATTAAACAACTTTAGATCCAAAATTAGTTTAAAAAATAAGCAACTTAGGATGTCACCAAAATCCTAAGCTGCTTATAAAAAATAGTGTAACTCAGTGAGCTCATCACACCCTTTAGTGAGGAACAAAACGGAAAAAAATTGTGCACTCGACGAGACTAGCATGAAACTTGGTACAATGATAGACCATGACCCAAATGTAACATAAACCGATGAGAACCCATCTCAAAACTGACCCTGGCCGTCCGTAGTGATGAGGTCATCATAAAATGACCAAGAAAATTTTTTCATGAAAATCTTAATCGATATATACAATTAAAGCTCTCGTGCTGTTGATTAAACTTTGCTCAAAAACCATGTGCTGAAAATACACCGTTCAAAAGATATGTGGGATGTTAATATTTCATAACAAGGAGGTAGCCGTTCAAGAATTGTTACTGCTCATAACTCCACTGAAAAATAACAAAACTTATCAGCAAGATTTTTGTGTAGTGTGAAGTAGATCCTGTTATCTAAACTATTTGCTACCACAGTAGAAGTCAAGCCTTATTTCTGATCACGGCAATAGAGCTTGTTTCATTTGTGACAGAACCAAATGGAAATGGAAATAAAATTGCAATAGCCGCTGTAGCTGTGTATCCTTTTAACCTGGGCATTTTATTCATAACACAAGTCTTCAAGATATGTGTTTATTTAAGAAAATTAAGTAGCATCTCTAAGTACCAATTCATTGCCATGGCAAAAGCAGCAAAGGTGTAGTGCATGGTTGGACAAATTTGTTTCTATCATAAACTGCCGACGTTTTCCTTCCCGATTCCCCATCAAAAGTCGTACCTATCATCATTTAGAACAACAGCAGAATCAATATCACGAATATACTTCCAAAGTATATCAGAGCCAACCCCTGCATGTCTTCTTTGCAAGCAAAAAGGATTGAAAATCCTTCAATAGGTTTAAACTTTCATTACTGCATCAATCGGAGAAATATTGCATCCCCACCCCCACCCACCCCAAATAAAGAAAGAAAAATACCACTGGGTTTATACTACCCCACCAAACGTCTAACTAGCCAGGTGATTATTGACCGTGATCAGGACAAATTGATCAATCAAAGGTACAGAAGCTCATATTCCAGGACCATCCATATACGTGTTTAGCATTATATCAATTCTTTTCAAACAGTTCAGGGACTTTATTTCTCAGCAGAGAAGCCAATTTCTTCAGTCCCGATCTGAGTGCATATTTCATTTGCATATGATTTCCATATTACCACATCCAATGAGACTGCTTCCATTCATCGTGAAGAACTTTATAGATATCGGCATCCAAATCAAGATTGAAGACTCTTCTCCGTCATATTGTGAATTTCAAGCTATCAAATCAAGACTTAAAATGAAGTTATGTTTCAAGTGTTTAATAGAAACAAGGACTTAAAATATCTCCTTAAATTTCCTCTGGTTTTAATCTTATTCCAATTTTAACTTTGGACGTTCAACCGTTCAGTTCTTAACAAACTGTGTTTCGTCGTTAACTATGCTGCTTACTATTATTAAAAATAATTGGCATAATTGATAAAGATCCAAATCATAATAGAAAGTAAACGTTAAAGCCTATCAAAGAGAAGTATGCGGCTATCAAAGGAGTTGAACCGGAACAGAAGAAGGAAGTGGCCCTAAAACGTAGGATACTTAATAAGATGCTATCAACTTGTTTAAAAAACAAGACCTCAATAGATGAAAATTATGAGTAAACTTCAAACGGAGGTCTAGCAAGTTTTTTTTCGGGCTTCATAACGTGGGTAATAACTATAATTACCAAAAATAAGCAGAGAAAAGAAATCGAAGCAGCCAAATAGTACGGCCATTTTCACGAGAACAAAAAATTGTGTGTGTAATATGGTAAAAAGCAAATAACAAAATAACATAATATTAAATTTAATTAGCATTTCAAATGGGAGATGTGTCGACATAACAGGGTTTCGATAAAAAGAGGTCCAGTTAACGGGGGTCCTTTAAGTTAAAAGTCTAGGATTTTGGTCTGGGATTTGAAATAGTGTCCATAAAATGTGGTGTCTGGATAGCGAGAGCTCGAGATAACGAGAGCTCTAAATTATCATGGCTTCACTTTTGTCAGTATTGATGATTAGTTTGTTTTTGTTGCACCAGTTATTTAGCTCCTCAAGCAGAATGTTCAAGAGTTCTACCACTTAGTCTGTGTTTCTGCTATAACAAAAGCAGTTGTACCATCTGCATAGTGTACTTTGTCACTTTTCATGAATGGAGAGAAGTCATTGACATATATAGAATAAAGTCCTGGTCCTGACAGTGATCGCTGAGGGACACCGTTTTAAACATTCATAAGTCCTGATTTAATTCCACTTACCTCCAGATATTGGGTACGCCCCGATAATTAATTTTGTGAAATCCCTAGTAGGTTTCCTGTAATCCCACAAGCTTTCAGTTTATGATTAACGATGCTGTGATCCACTAAGTCAAATGCGTTTATAAAGTCCATGAAGTTAAGTACTTTAACCTTCCCGCTCCCAGTTTGGTACTTCCAGGTTTCTGTTGGTACAAGGGTAGTGATTCTGTCGATAATCGATAATTTTGGTTGGGTACAAGAGTAGTAATTCTGTCAATAACCCCTACTGGTTATTCTGACTGACTTTATTTAACTGTTAATCCAATGATTCAGAAATAACTACTTATGAAACTTAAGTTGGAATACTTAGCATAGTTAGAGGTATATAGTTCCCAATGATTTCTTTTCTACAAACTGTTTTTACTTTCCTACCTTCACTGATTAGGATAATTTCCCTCCAAATTAGCTGCTCTAGTAACATTTGGTATCTAACTTCTTAGTTCCTCGCCAACTGGTCTTTGTTTTCCCAGGTTTTAACTCATTTAACTAGTCACTGGATACATCAGAGGTGATTTCTGTATTATCAATGCTTGCATCATTTCTTACATTTGGCATGTTTTTGGTATAATCGTCGTGTTTCAGGGACTTAAAATTTATAGCAGAGTGCTCAGAAGGGAAGTCATTCACAGATTCTGCTTTCTTGTTGTCATTATACCTGAGTTCGTTATTACTATCCCAATTGACTTTGTTATAGTTGCTTTTTGTAGACACTGGCATTGTTCTTTATCTCACACAAAGCAAAACAAGACTTAGTCCAGTCAACACCTCATTTGACCCACAACTAATTGCAACACAAACCAAATATCGTGCATTTGGAAGCTTGACACCTAGAGTTTTTCCAAAAAAAAGTCACCGAAAATCCCAATTGCAAAACATTGAATAATTGTCACCGAAAGTTTTGCCATTAAGATGGTAGAACACTACATCATTTTCAAAAGGGAACTCATTATGGTTGGAAAAGAAAGTGATGTTTTAAGTACTTTTGTTTAAACTTAAACGTAAACTGATCATTTAGCATGTAGCGGTTCTTGTCATTTAACGAAGCAAGGCAGATACGTCAGAGATGGGCGTGACAATCAAATGCTATATATTTCATAACATGCTATATTCATTTCAAAATAACATGATATTAGTCATAGTTGTCGTCAGGTTCTGGGTGCATTGAGTTATCGCAGCTAACCCCACGGCATTCTCCACATGCAAATGAACACGCAAGGCCATTCTTATTGAACGAACTTCTCATGCTTGTGCATCCTTTGTTGCATTGACAGCAAATCAGCTTCAATAGCTCTTCTGCTGCACAAGCGAGATGAGTGTAATGAGGAATCATTGATAACCTTCCACCCCCACTTTTGAGGATCTATTTCTCTGCCTTTCCACATCATTACTTGACAGTAAACACGCATGCTTTGATATTTTGCTGCCGCTGATGTTGGTGGGAGCACTTCTGGTCTAATTTGAGTCTTGGGTGAGATGAGTTTCTCACAGAAAATGTTGTACCGCACTTCGTCTAGAGCAACCTCTTCTTTACCGTTGCACATGGTAATCAATGTCTTCTCACCAGCTGCACAAACCTGCTCCTTCGAAGACGATTCATCGCAGAAAACACTTGCACATTGCCAAAACTGCTCGGATTTATTGAAAGCTTTTATCGATAAACCCTTGCCAATGCCATTGACACTCGACGTGGTATTACACCCTAGAAAGGCATGAAGAAACAGGATGCATTGACATATCTTTGATCCGAGAACACGCTGGCACAATTGAACATCCCATACTTTGCTTTTACTCTTAGCATTTTGCTTTTGCTCAGGACAGAAGAAGATTTGATTTGTGTTGTCCTTTGCATGGCACAGAAGAAGAATCAGCAGATTGGTGTCTTCTCCTACAAGCACGGCATTGACACTGGCTGATAAATCAGCAACCTTCTTTACAATATCAAAATCGGTATCACCCTCTGAATGATGGACTTCACAAACGTCTTCTTCCAGTTTTTGCCCTAGCATGTTTATGAATCGCTGCTTGTTTCCTTTGTTCGCCAAAAATTTTTCTTTCTTCATTGCAAGGAGCATATCTTCTTTGAACTTTATTTCCACTCCGGCACATTGGCCTGTTATTCTTTGATGGATATGAGTGATGGACTGGACTCATATCCATCAAAAACTATGACTGCTTTTCTGTATCTTTTCTTCACGTAAGATACGTATGAATGAAGGATGGAGGAAAACAGAGCTCCTCGCTTCCATGGCAAATGCTGCAAAAGAGACCCTCCATCAATGACGTACTGGAATGGTTGACTTGGGTAGAGTACATCTGCATCAACAGCTTTCCATATTGCATCTGCAAGGACAGGCTTGTTTGCTTTTCTTGGGAGGCCATTTGATTCGAACAAAGAAGCTGGAACAGTGCACAGTTCATACTTCAACAGGACGTGACCATCTTGTCCAGCAAAGTTCCTGACTGTGATCAGCCTTTGAAAAAGCAGCAATGGATCTACTTGCATCTCTTCACTTACAGCTTTGGGATGTTTATGTGTGTTGATTATCACTGCTTGGTTAACTTTCTTGAAGACATATTCCTCTGAGCTTTTACCAGTCATGCCTGTTAGAATTTCTTTCTCTCTGTCAGCATTTGCTTGCTCATCTGCAGTAATACCTGTTGCAATACATCTCAAAGAAGGATCTTCCCTCAAAGGGTTTCTTGCATCCATAAATCCTAGGATCTTCTTTGTACCATTCATATCTCTTTGGATTCTTGAAGCAAATGTATCTTTATGTTGCTCACTTGAAGTGTAATTTACCCCAGTAAATTCCTGTAACGCACCGTTTACTTCGGCTGTCACTGGCATTGAAATCAGCAACACAAGTCACTGAATTTCTGACATACCTCTTCCGTGAGTCAGTCCACCCGTGGTCTTCAAGCTTCTCATCAAAACTTGCTCAATAACAAGATCTGACAATAGGCCTGCCCAGTAGCGATCGGAACGACGTATTTGACATGAAAGCCATTGACAAATGCAGAGTAAACTACAGATTTTTCTTGAATGAGCCTCTTCATTTCCTGTAATAGATTCTTGCACTGTTTGTGTACAAATTGTGACCAGAGACCACAAAATATGGCAACATAGCTTCAACACATTGCAAGTGTAATTCCCATTCTCCAGTTCCTTCTGCTTTGATGATTGTTCTCAGGATGTCAACCATGTCCATTTACTGTAACCAAAGCTTTCCGGTGCGAGACTTTATTACACTAGATTTCTTGGAAAATTTGTGACGTCATCAATTGGGCTTCCGACAATGATCTGAAAAAAAGACTTTTTGTCAGATCAGTGGCTTCCGACATTTGGGCCGAATTTGGGGCTCTTCCGCAAGTGCGCTTTTTGGGGACTTTTTTTTCTGATGTAGGACGGAATTTTACCAGCACAATATCGTATCGGGAGCTTGTGTTGCAATTAGCTTAGGGTTACGGCATATTTGGACATATCTCTACTGGACTAATTGAAAATAATTGATTTGTATAAATTTTTCACTACCCTTGTGCTGACCTTTTACTACTTGCAAACTATGTATCATTACTACGTTTCGTATTTACTTCATTAGGAGCAGTGGAAACCATAAGGTGGAAACCTATCGAAACATAGGGAGTCAGAGATCCAACGCCTTTTTCGAACTATGCTGCTTTGCAACGAGGCTATAATTTCTGCTTGCACGTAGGTTCGAAAATTAACTATGCCATCACCCCACCAAAGAGAAAAATAAAGAGACTGAACTCAGGTTTTCTTCTCCTTCAACGCTATTCAACATTAAGTTTGATTGAAAAATGCATGGTCGATGACTTTGATGGTATGTATGATGTTTGACTGCATACAGGTAGTGTTTTCGCACTATTCGTGAACTAGACTGTTTCCAACTCAGAGCATGTATTTTCTACCACTAGTATAGTATTCAGGTATGTTTTGGAATCGAAATTAGGTGACAGTTAAAAGAGCGGATGATATGGGTGGTTTTAAGGTTTGCGACAGACTAAAAGTCTTTGCCGTGTCTTATTTTTATGTTGTAATGGATTATTCTCCTCAGTTGAAGTAGCAAAATGTAATGATCGATGGCAGGAAATAACGAGTGAAGTAATATGATAAACATGGCTCAGCCATGCCATCTACCCCTATTGACTGATTAGGCAAACGTTTCATCACAATACATACAGGTAAGGATATAAATACCTAATCAAGATGATAACGGTACAATACTCATCCTCCGAGTCATCCAAAGTCTCTATTTCAACTACAGTGCCATCATAAGTTATCACTATAACGAGCTAGAGGTTATTTTCTGGATTGACTATCCTATTCAGCTCTCTGAAGTCTCGTATGTAGAAGTTGCACTATTTTTTTAAAGAGAATTATTTAGTAACTGTCATCATTATCTGCCTGCTCTGCATTTTATTTTATTGTACCTTTGAGTTTCACATTCAAATTGCCCAGTAGTTCGTCATGAAGTGAAACAAACACAGCTCAGTTTTAATCGAGTAGATGTTGAGACAATCTCCTATTGGTACTTAATCGTTTTAAGGTACCTCATTAATATTCTCAGCCCAACTAAGCTTTTAACTTGCTCTAAAAGGCAATTCAAAAGTGTCCAATTATTGCTTTGCTACATTATTGGAGTGCCTTGCCTCTATATGGTACTGATGGTAACCTGTAGCAAAGAATTAATGTTCCTTTTTAGAAACTCTTGACGTCTTGCAGCCTTCATAAAAATTGATCATCTTGATGTTCATGGCAATCACAATGCTTTTACTTGGTGGTGTTCTCTTGTCCTAGCCTGCAAAGCTTTCTAGTAATGATTTGCCGATTCACATTGTTTTGGTAGTAAGCACAGTTTTTTACATACTGCATTTTTAATGGTTATCAGCGTCTTAGAATATCTGAGTAATGATTAAGATGTAACAGCACATTGCACTGGTCCTTACTTCACGCCAAAAGGTATTACTCTTTTTATTGTTTGTTTGCAGGGTTGTAATTTGATTATGCTGATTTACGTAAATGTATCCAAAGAAAGGAAAAGCTCAAGCTTCTAAACCAACTGATAAAAGTACCAAGAAAAATAGTAAAGGGGCAAAGAAAGAAAATGTGAAAGGAGTTACTGATTGTGCATCAAGCACTGTAAAAGTAGTCAGTAATGATGGCAATGAAAAAGATACCCAGGGTTCTATGCATGATGGAAGTGCATTTTTGGATAGTTCTCAGGTTAGTTATATCCTAATTTGCTTGACATTGTTTGATTTTATTCCTGAATTTTTTTCAGGCATTGGCATCAGTACCATCACCATCATCATTATAATTTAATGTGAAATGTCCAGCTGACCATATAGGATGTTCTTAACATTGCAGTTTCATATTTTTACCTATTTCCTGTTAAATTGGAAATTAAACTTATTGTACTAGATTGTCTCAAACATATGCCACCAAAGATTTGCTTGTGCTAGGTATAGGCTTAGTACTGTTAACTTTCAGGTTTTAAGTTTTTCCCCAGTTGAAGTGTTCAGTAATGGGACCCTGTTCCATGATGTCTAGTGATCTTTGGATAATGGAACTACTGGTAACTATCTTAGGCGAGTTTTAACCAGGTATAGCATTCCTGTCATGGATAAAATATTCAGAGCAAGACCGAAACCAACAAACTCCCAAAAGCATCCGTAAGTTTTCAGTAAGTGTGACTGCTGTGACTATTGACAATCAATAGCAAGCCATATTACTGTTAAGATCACTTTTTATCTAAAACATGTTAGCATTAGGAAGGGTATTGTATTTAATAGTTATACTATGACGTCGTTTAGGCTTTTTGACACAATTTAGAAAAAATCCAGTCATTTTGCAATCTGTTTCTCATCCTCTGTCAGTTGTCAAGAAATTTTCCAAGTAATTCCAAGAAACCAACTGATAAAAGATAAAAATAGCTGCACTAAGTGGGAGCCGACTGGGCTCGAAGTTGCAATCCTGAGACTTAAAAGCCAACACTCAAACCTCCGTGCCATCACGGCACAAAGGTTTGGTGAAGGACAAAGGTTTGGTCGGCTCCCACTTAGTGAAGCTATTGTGGTAATGGTCCACTCTTGATGAAT
>JANTCA010004726.1:0-10078 GCA_024741275.1 Chironex yamaguchii
ATGATATGATATGATATGATATGATATGATATGATATGATATGATATGATATATGATATGATATGATATGATATGATGGTTGCTTGCAGGTTACTTGTCTTGTTTACTTATATTGATATGTGTCCGATATTTGATCGACTATGTTATAAATATTGAAACAAGAAATATCTCATAGCTAGTTGAATATTTATGTTGTCTTCCTTGTTCGTTCTTTTAGACCAATCTCTCTGTATGAGTACACATATGTACACCTTTGTGCATTTATTTCGTCAGTTCCGGAGGAGCATTTTTCAGTTGTGGTATGTTCATGTGTTACATGTGACATGTATTATGGAGATGATAGTGAAGTACTATTTACAGAACTTTGTTTCGGGGTTATGTATAAAGACTTGAAATGTCCTTTGTGTCAGAATTGCACATATGTTTAAGTATTTTATATACATATAACTGCTTATGAGTGGAACATTACCACAATAGCTGCATGAGAATAAGCCCCATCGCACGACCTCAGACTTCATTAATTCAATTTTCATTTGTTGTTCGTCTCTCTGATTGTTAAACATTTGCATGTTATATCAGACATTAAATGCATTTATACATATTACTTAAGAGTGTATCTTTACAACTCTCTCTATCTCTATGTCCCCATATAAATCTTGTCCATACCCTCCTTTTACTCTTGTCCATACGGTCTCTCTCCAAAAAGGCAGTAAACTTCTAAATGGCATATGTTATAGCGTTTCCTAAAAATTAAACGATTAAGATGACAACTTTAAGCCGTTTCTTTGGGCTTTTCGTACAAATGATTTATGCATGTTGGTTGTTACTTGGAATATGAATATTATCTTTAAGCCTTTGATTTTAATTGAATTTTTGATTAGCCAAAAATTCCATCAGCATGCATTTCATTTCAATTTTATGTACAGGAGGACTGTCTAATAAGCAACGCATTCGTGGGAGGTCTTCGGTCATGGCTCATTTCTGATGTTTGGTGTTTTGTGTCAAGGTGTGTTCATTGTTAAAACGTTTATGTATTCAGAGAATATTTAGACAGTGCGCCCCTAAGCTTTATGTCCTCTAGATCCATATCTTCCGCTCCCGAAAACTGATACTACGTAATGGAAAGAGAAAGCACAAGCTTTCATAAATACCTAACTTGCAACATTTCAGAAAATGTTACAGCAACCGCCCAGTATGTGTCTGAATGAAAACTGAGGGGGCGGGGGAAGAAAGAGAGCAAACTGGATGCAACTCAGCTCCAGTGACAGCATGACAAGCAATGCTTATATGTGATGAAGCAGGTTCCATAGCTATAATTGGCTTGTAAGTAAGTAGCGTTTTAGTAAAATGTCTCGCTGCATCATTCAGATGTGATTTGTAATCAATGATTGACTTTTCGTGTTTTTATTTTACTATGTTTCCCCTGAACTTTAAGGTTTTTTCCATTTCGCACGCCATTCGTTTTTTTAAATGTTATTATTTTTGGAAGTAGTGCTATTACGACCGTTTCTGTTTGCTTCTATATTACACGATTTACTTTTTTTCTATTTATTGTGTATTTCAGATGGGGGTCTGCAACATTGTGCTGGGATCATGTGAGATTTTTAGCAGAGATGGTGTGTACTATGATCTAATCTACATTTGTCTTGACACTGTGTCGTTTTATTGGTTCTCTTTTGAGGATGTAGCTTCCCTAACATTGTCATTGATTATTGACTTCTTCAATTTTTCCTCTATAAAATTCCCCTCCGTTATCTTTTGTTATTATCTTTTCTATTTTTATACGAATTTCCTAGTATTTTCCAGCCTCTCCGGTATCATTTATTTTAGCCAGTGTTATCTGAAAGCTGATTAATCAAGCCTTGCTGGTATCATTTATCTTAGCTTGCATTATCTGAACTTGTTGGTATAAGAGTCTTTTGTTTGTATCCGTTTGCCGTCCGATGCACTGATATGAAGTTATTTTTGTTACAAATGCAATGGACGTGTCAATACGATAAATGATCATGTTTACTTCACTTCACCGATTGTCATGAGTGTCGACCTAGCTGATCAAACCGATCCTAGCACTCAATTTTCTGCTGCTGTGGGGACACGGAATGTGAGATTGCGAAGAGGAGCATGGCCTGTCCATCCTGCGTTCTGCTGCAGTACTTAAATGCTTGGTGTTGCGAAGTCTGTTACACCAGTTTTAAGTAGGACGGTTTTGTGTATTTTCTTCCCAAGTCTCGGAGGGGGATTTTACAATGTTGAGAGGCGTTGAGAGTGTCTCTGAATCGCTTACCTACTATAAGTTCACGAAAGAGGAGATCCTTTGGGAGTTGGTTGTCTTCCATGTGGTGAACATGGCCAACAAGTGGTCTCCGCCGACTCTGACGTTGAATCGCCAAGGATAATGAGTTTTTCATTCCTGGATACAGATGAGATGATGTCATTGAGTTCCTCATAGAACGTGGTAGTCATCTTGGGCGCCTATCGGTGCAGTATGGCGTTTTGTAGGGGGGAAATTGGACTGTCATCTAGCGGTTGTTGTCTCCCTTAAGGGGTGCAGACCGTTGCCTATCTACACAAATTTGTAGCCAGCAGTTTACTTTGACTGATGTCCCACGTCAACCAGCCGAGTCTCGCTTTAGGGCGGCTATGTGGATGTTATGTTTGGTTAGGAATGAGCGCAGTCATTCTCTCTGGCTGGTGTCAACCGACACAATCTAAAAGGGTGCGCACGTTGAATGTGCCGAAGATGAGTAGGGTAACCTTGGTATATAGATGTTTCTTTTTTAATTGTTTCATCGCTAGGATGGGATCCCTACCATCAGTGACAAATTAAGTACGGTGGTAAGGCAATTTTTAGAGTTCCTTTGATGGCCCCTTCCCCAGGCTATGGGGGAAACAGTGTATCCCTAGCAAGGGCTGCACCGTCACTCAGGTGTTTGTCTGCCTTCCAGAGCTGTCCCAGTCTCTTTGGAAGACGACACTGGCCTGAGTCGTCTGGGTGCAGAATTTTGATTACGACTGTCAATGTACATGTCACAGGACACTAGAAGGTCGAAGTAATGATTTGCGCGTGGATTTTTCTTAAAGCAAGGGAGAGTTAAGCATGATCGTCAGCCTCACTTTCTCCTCTGCGCTCACTCGGGACTGTCTCCAGGATAGTTTATCCAAGAAATCGACCGGAATCATACTATGTTTTGTTGTTAGAAAGGTCTTCTTGGAGATTTGCTTCCCAAAGGTACAAAGCATCACCAGCCCACCACAGCTAGGTATATCCCATAATTTGCTACAACAAATTTCACCTTAAGATGGTACCATATGGAGGTTAAACCATAGCTGCAACTGTAACAGGTACTGCCATCTTGGGTGAGAATGAACCTGGGAGTAGTGATGGTTAAGGGGTTCTTCAAACTCCCCAAGCTCTTATGTTTCAAGATCAAAGCCCCATCGTCGGATGCAGTTTATCGTCTTGCTTAAGACAGAGGACGAGAAATGTTCTTCACATGGACTGCACTTTCATTTCAAGTTTATTCTTTTCTTGTTGTCGTATGCTAAACATGTATATTCAATCCTGTGAAATATATACTACAAGGCTTACACCTGTTAGGGTTGTTTCTTTTTAGCTATCCAGCATGGGCAAAGATTGTGATCAAATTTCACGTCAAGCATTCGTTTTTGGAGATATTTTTAAACGAATATTTCCTCTTCTTCTTGAAAAACATCAGGTTGGCTTAATCTTTATTTATTCTTCGAGGTCTTTGAGTTACAATGCAGCGAAAACATCTCTTTTCTACTTCATGTATTGTTTTTGGTAATTAGTCAGGGTTTCAGAGGTATAGTGAATAGGACGACTATCTTGCAAGCAAGTAACTGAGCGAGTCTGAATTCCTATTACTACAAGAAGGATGGCATTTGTGAGAAAAGGTAACGGGATCCTACTCTCACAAAGAGCTCACTTCCAAGTACATTCCGTAAACCATGCAATAACGAGTTTCGGATTCTTATAAAAGACGGTTCTTATGAAGACATGTCGTTAATTTTTGATGCAGCAAGAGCGAAAGCTTCGCCAGAGTGTGTAGGGATAATAATATTTCTGATCTAAGTTTTTCGTGTTACTTTCTTTAATTTACTTGTGAAGGTTTGTTGCCAGAGGTGTATTATTCCAGAATGTTTTGGAGAGTTTTCTATGATAAGTACCTATCTGTCCTTAGATAACAAAATAATATTTATTTTACCCAGCCACATGATATGCCTAAGTTTGGGCCATTAAATTTTGTAGGTACCTATAGAGTGGTTAAATGCTTCTTGTTTGACATTCTTGTGCGCAACAAAACTTTAGGAATGGAGCCGTGTTTTTATAGTACTAATAATAAAGTTCGAAATTTGTTCCTTTAAAATTTGACATCCCAATTCTTCCCGGGAAGGCATTAACCAAATATGTATTTAATACCGTAGGAAAAGCTAGTATTTCGTACGTTTAAGGCAGCAGTAATACCTATACTGCCTTGCTTACTGCACCCACTGCTACTTGCAAAATGCCTAACCAAGTTAATCACAACCCGAGGTTGCCTTTGAGATTACTTTTTGTTTTTGTTTTTCGCAACAACAAAAACACTACTGTCGTGTTTGGTGTAGTTTTTATAGCTTTAATCAACTGTCAATTTAATTCAGGAGGAATTTATCAAGATGTATCCTATAAGTGGGAAAGAATGGAGGGTTTTGTGGCACTTTGTTCCCGCCTCCAAGCTTCCAGAGCGATTACTAAGCAAGGTAAGGAGCGCATTATGTTGACCAAAGCCCATCTTTACAATTTGCTATGTTCTTGTGGGTTTGTTCTTTGGTACCGCTTGTGGCGTATCAAAGTAATACCCTTCTGCTGTTTTATCAAACTTTGGTCAAGTAAATTAATGGACAACTCCTTCCCCTCCTCCCTGAGACTGTAGTCTGTTTTCTGTTGACATTTTGACAAACTTTTTTATTAAGGCTAGTGTTCACTAATGTTGTGACCCGTGTGCCGTATGCCGATTTTTTTCCATTCAACGACAGAATCCCAAAGTGGATAAAATCGTATTTTACATATCAATTTATGTTGAAGAGCGGCAACGTTGGTTACATAGACCAACAGAAGCACCATTGACAGGCACGAACTATGGAATTTTAGGGATTTTTTATTTGCGAAGAATGGACTGTCTAGCCCTTGTCTTTATAATGCAATACCAATTTTGGTGCTACTACATGACTTTGAATCTACTTCTATCCTGTTCTAACAGGTAATTGGATCACTGTTTGGATCAGATTTGTTACGTAATCTTTTGGAGCAGTCAAGGGATGGCGTAAGTATGCCTTCCTTTTTTCTTTCTTCTTAACAAACTGTTACATTCTGTTAGTAACAAAGACAAACGTAAGTGGAGGTGTTGCTTTATAAGGCTAGATTGGTTGTATTGGCATCTTGCTTATAACAGTATTTATTTTTCTCCAGTTAATGATTAACATAAATTATTGCTCGGAAGATGCCAAATCTTTAAGGAAATGTCAAGGAAATAGTGCAATGAGTTCAAGTCGTGTTTCTTCCCTGGGGATTGTCGCATGTTTGTCATAGTAGACTTGATTAATCGCGTGGGGGATATTATGGATGATGGAATTTTGTGAATGAAGCTGACTTTTTTTCTGATAAGTTCTTCAATATTTTAACAAAGCCTTTATTGTTTTGTCTCCTGGCAGTTGAACAGTATTAAACTTCTTCACAACCTCCTTGGAAACAGTGAAACCTTTAAAAAGAGTACCTGCCGTTCATCGGGGAGCTATTATTGAGAAGCTGTATGTCTTGTGGGATATCTTGGAAAAAGATGTCTCAAAGATGGTAAAGCATCATTTATAATTCCAAATATTGCCCTTTCATTAATAGTCATAATTGTAAGTCATTTCAATGCCAATAGAGGAGAATGTATGTTTAGCGCCTATGAAATTCGTTACGTAAAATCCATGAAGGTGAGAAAATCATAATCTGTAGAAAAGAAAAAGGATAAAGGAAAGGAAATTTAAGAAGAGGGGAATTCATGAAACAGATAGGGAAATATTAGAGTACAAAAATGAGATGCGGTGCAAGAAAGAAGAAGAAAAGTGAGTAAAGAAGAAAGGGACAGAGGAACAGAATGGCGATATATAAAGTACCTATGTAGTAGATAATATGAAATGGTAATGCATTAATTTGTAAGAAAATATAAAAGACGAAAAGTCAAGTGAAAATATATATTGGCGATATGGTCTTTCCTGCTTATAACCAATTTGTTTCTGGGACTCCTCCATTAGACATTTTTATTTATCAAACCTGCCGGCTTATTCGAGTACTCCGCCTATTTGTTTATTTTCCTTACTTTGAACCTCCGATATATTTTTTTATTAAATCATTTTCGTGCGGTTGTAATTAACGAGTTTTTAAAAATTTGCTTGAATATCCACATTTGCAATTGCTGCATTTGACGTACAGAACATAACAATTATATATTGGATGTAATTGTCCTTATTGATTTGTGTAATTATTATCAATTTCCGTACTTTTTCACATTTTAGTACGAGGGAACAATAGTATACTTGCTTGACTTCACCGTAGCTGTGTCTGAATTTATAGACAACCAACGCTTGTTCAAGGTAACTCAGAATTACTCTTAATATAGACAATGATACCTTTCCAGGTTTTCTTTGACAACATCAAGCTCAACCCCCTCATAACGCAGTTGAACTTAAACACGTGTTGTGTTGTAGACACCATTGGTGTTATATAAAAAGTAGATGCTACTCGTTGATTACTGTAATTGTAGTTAGTAAGCACTCTAAGAAGCCGACGTAAGAGATGAAGTGTATGATTGTTATGAGTGCTGAGTTTCTTCTACGTTTCTTTACACAAGATTGCCTGTTATGTGGGTAATGGTCGTTTTCTGGGCTCCAAATGTAATAGGTTTTTCAGTCATACCTTTTATCCTTTTCGTGGAAAGCATGCTCCGCCTAACGAAGCTTCTTCTACCAAAATTGGTTTGAGAGTTATTATTATTATTATTCCCGATTAATACCTGACAATTGCTGTTCATTTACTTTAGTCTGTAGGGATGTTAACTGCTGATAACTGTATTTAAAGCATTGTACGAATTTATCTATTTGTTAAAATCTAGCACTATTGTTAACCTACGTGTAGCGAGTAAATTTTGTTGCATTTCGGACATCAAAATCGGCCAATGGTGCGTTCGATGTTTTCATTTTCATGTACAGTTTTGGCACATAGAGAGATTAATACGTTATACACTTTTTATATGATTTCGCTGAAAGTTCTTGCCAAAGATCGAGAACCGTAAAAGTAGAAACAATCTCCAAATCGTAGAAACAATCTCCCAATCTTGCGTAAGCAGAGATAGCGATTAATGAATGAGTTATTCTATGCTAGTTCAGAAATGATAGGTAATGATATTGATAACGTAGATTAGAATTCGCTCCACTTTTACACAGATCAATCTTGGCTCCCTTAGGTACTGTCAAATGTCGTCAATTTTCTCAAGTCGTATCAGTCATCAGCACTGAGCTTGACATGTTTAAAGGTCCTGACTCATTTAACAATTACTCATTCTGCAGACGAGGTAGGAATTATTTTGAATAAAAAATTGTTTAGTATGACCTTATATGCACGTTATTTAGTACTTTTTATGTAATGCCTCAAATGCAATCTGATTAATGAAATACACGTATATAATACATAGTATATGATTGCACAAGAGGAACAGAGGTCGTCATCCAACGACGTGGAGAGACGGGTTGCACGAGAGAATAGGGATGTTTTGTTTAACAGAAGGCAAACCCCCTCCCCCTGTGAAAAAAGGGGATTAGGTGAATTTGAAGAAGATTGCACTGATGACAGCTTAAACGAATCCATTACTCAAGCAAATGAAACATAAAATGTGTAATTTTCCCACCCTTGTGGAGAAGAGAATGAACAATCTGCGAATATTCGACCTGCAAGGTCTTATTCTTTGGACAGAATGAGACAAAGAACTTGTTTTGTAAACTTTCTTTCCGGCAAAATCCTTACTGCCGTCCTCCGGGCCACCTGAGGACTCATCAAACCTTCGTGGTTGATTGTTTCATGAAAAGTATTTGAACACCTGTGTTGTATGTTTTGTGTAAGAGTGGCAAAGGTGCATACTTTAGAAGTGCTATAACACTGATATTAGGTACAGCACGAGTTAGACACCAGTTCATGCAGGGAGGTGCCACTAATATCTCTCAGCTTCAGTAATGCCCATGGGAAACACCTGCGGAAGACGTGACCAGTCGTACTTTACTTGACTTTGATTTGATCCAAAAGTGTCAGTACTGCACTGGGCTGATTTTGCGCTGGATTCCAAAACATTTTGCGCTGTTTATTCCAATTTAGTCTGCGAGCTTGTTATCATTGTGCTGTCCCATGTGGTCTCATTTGATCTGTAAGTTGTAGGTCTGTACATTGTTTTGCGACCATTCGGCCGTTCTCAACTAATGAGGGCATAAGGTATAATGCCTTTAACTGACATGCGTGGACTGGTACTGCCTATTAGTAGAGCCTAAGACCTGCGAGATAGTAGGCTGGCCATCACGTGAAGCTCTTATGGCGCTGTTGCTAACCTAATCTTGAAAAGAAAGCCCAAGCAGAAAATGAAAGGGGATGAATGGAAAGGTATGTGATCCCTTATTGGTAAGACTGAGGTAAAGGGTCTACTTACGTCTTGATACCACAATAAAAGTGACTTATTTCTAATATAGTTAAATTATCTAAGATAATTTTGCTTTAATGTGAAGTATTTTTGTGATGAATGCTTTCAAAGAGAGTGTACTTTTATGTCCATAATTATAAATTTTTCTTGACTCCTTGGTACAAGGTCATACGATACAAGTACTTAACTATTTAGGAACAGTCATTTCCAATATTTATCCTTCTTTTCGTATCTCTTTCTTTAGTTGAAGTCTCTGGCTTCGTCTGCATATAATCAGATATTAATGGATGACCACTGGTTAATTTCTTGTGAAGCTAGCGGAAACTTGGCTTCACTGTGCAATGTAGGCAATGCTTAATTTTCAATATCGACTTTCAATTTTTAATTAACAAATTTCGAGATTGCATGTTAGATATACAAATCTCGGTCACTTGTCTGCCTTACTACAATACATCACTCGCAGTCAAAATATTACTAACTATAACGTATATCTCACCTAAACAGTTCTGTGAGGACAGAAGTCGGTATTAGAAGCTTCTTTGATTAAGGAAATATATTTTACTGTATAACAGATGTTGATAACTGTTGGGATAGGCTTGAATCAAATGCTGAATAACTTTGTGCAGCTGATATTTTGAAACTGACCATAATTTTGAAACTACAAACTACATTTGTAGTTTCATTGTACAATTAATATGGTAGAATGAGGTGCATAAGTGAGACAGGAAAGCTAGCAGACAGTCTATTAACGTACCCAAAAATTTCATTATCCTTCCATCACGTTCATGATCCTGTAACATTCGCTTTTTTCTTCTTCATGATTGCTACACCAAAGGAAATTACACCTGAATCCATTTGGCAATTTACGAAAGCTGTATCGGTCTATTTTTTTAAATTATCACCGTCACAATTACTATCATCATCATCGTCGTCATTATTAACATCATTATTTTGTCATCAACTTCTTCATCATTTTTATCATCATGTTCTTCATTATTTTTATCATCATCTTTTTCATCGTTATTTTTATGATGGCGATGGCAGTGATGGCAATTATCATCATCATCATCATCATCATCATTTTTTTTCAAACTTGCAATTTGTTATCTTCTATTGTCTCAAATACAAACAAATACTGTCACAAGTGGCATATTTGAAGTATATATGACATTAGTCTGACTTACATTACAATCATTACCAAATTAAAAGTTCAGGATTAGTCCATTCCTTATCACGTCTACAGAATATATAGTATGAGGTTCTAATTACACATCCATCATTTTTCTTATCAAATAGTCAGCATTTTCAACTTGTAACCTTTTCAACATTACCATAAACGATTCACTTTCATT
>JANTCA010004728.1:0-10077 GCA_024741275.1 Chironex yamaguchii
TATATATGGGGATTTCAAGTTTTCTAAATATTCTACTAAGCTGTACGAATAGGTGCTATGGTAACTAAGTTTTCACCACGAGGATTTCGCCTCTAATTGTGTTCTTTTAAATGCAACGTTGCCGAAAAGTTGAAAGAGATCTATAGTTTATTGTTTGATTTGGTTTATCACAAAGAACGAATCAGTTTGAGCCAGTCAGAAAAACAACACACTGTAAAAATTTGAGAACGACACTTCCATAACCTTTTGAGTCATATTGGTAAGCAACCAATGAAAAAATATAAAAGCATAGCCTCGTAGGCGGAGGTTATCATTTTTCTTATCATTTTAAAATCTATACTTACTTTGTGTAGTTGTTGCTTTAGTTGGCGCTTCCGTTGTTGATGGTACACTCATGATGGTCACAAGATATTCACTGTAATGTTTTCCACTGATGACGTTATTTTGGTCATAACCAGCATCCCAAATTGAAAAGCCAGCAAAGTATTGATGATCTTTCAATTTCTGTAAAAACAAGAACGTATCAAATTTACCCTTGGGTCAATGAGTTATTACCTTCATAATTACTTGAAACTCAGTAACAAGCAATCAATGGAACACTCTCAAATATCAAGTGAAGACATTTAGAACACAATATCACAGTTTAAAACTTCGTTCTGAGGGCATTCATTTTATTAGGTCTTTGAATTGTGACATGCTATGAAGTAACTAGAAAATCACTCGGAGAGTGCAGACCTATGCCAAACACCTCAGTTCCTAACATATTTGCTTTGCACCAAATACTTTGACACACTACTGAATTTGCAGTCTCAGCTACAATTCAGTAGCAGTTGCATGTCTGAATCTTTATTTGGTAACTTACAGTTTTAGATATTCCCCACCTTCCCTATTTTTTCAAGTTCTGGATCGTAGTATCCAGAATGGTAGCAGAATCAAAATCAAACCTATCACAAAGGTTTAATATGTTATCGCTTATGAATTATTCAGAAAAATATTAACGTACGCTGCAAGGAAACTATGTTACGAAGGGCAACCATTGAAGTGCCGATGAAAAGAAAACAAACAGTCAGCAATTTTTTTGACTTAAAAGGAATTAGTCGTGTAACTGAATTTTAAATTTGCCTCATAAATTTGTCCTTAACGCAAACCAAAAACAGTCCCTATAAAAGACTGGAGAGTGGTAATGGATAATGCAAAAACACAGGTCTTTCAATACCAAACTCAGTTACATAAGTATATTGCTCCGTTCGTGCAAAAACCAGGGTTTGTTTTCTTTGTCTCAAAGATCCCATTGAAATATTGGAAAAGGAACACGTTAACTGTCGTTGTAAATGAATGCAGGCGAATCTCTCTACAAAATGCTGGCTTTATTATGATTTCTTAAATCTGCAGATACTTGAAAAAGATCGGATTCACATTCTTTTTGTAGAACACTTTTGTTGAATATTCCACAAAATGAATATTTGCTTTGTGAGTCAGTACTCATTGTTCTAAATTTATTTTACATACCAATGTTCTATACTTTTACTTTCTAAAGCATGTAGTTGATAGCATTTTTAAGTGCAGTAAAACAATCTAGAGTAAAAGGAAATACATTTACTACTGCTGCTGTTGCTACTACTGCTGCTGTTGCTACTACTGCTGCTTTTGTTAGTACTGCTGCTGTTGTTGCTACTAATGCTGCTGTCGTTACTGCTGCTGCTGTTGTTACTGCTGCTGCTGTCGCTACTACTGCTGCTTTGCTGCTACTGCTGCTGTTGTTGCTACTACTGCTGCTTTGCTGCTACTGCTGCTGTTGTTGCTACTACTGCTGCTTTGCTGCTACTGCTGCTGTTCCTACTACTGCAGCTGCTGATTACTACTGCTGCTTTTGGTAGTACTGCTGCTGTTGTTGCTACTACTGCTGCTGTCGTTACTACTGCTGTTGTTGTTACTACTGCTGCTGTTGTTGCTACTACTGTTGTTGTTACTACTGCTGCTGTTGTTGCTACTACTGCTGCTTTGCTGCTTTGCTGCTGCTGCTGTTCCTACTACTGCAGCTGTTGATTACTACTGCTGCTTTTGTTAATACTACTGCTGCTGTTACTACTACTATTGCTCTTGCTACTACTGCTGCTTTTGGTAATACTACTGCTTTTGTTAGTACTACTGCTATTGCTTCTGCTTCTGCTGCTGCTTTTGTTACTAATGCTGTTGTTGCTATTTCTGCTGCTGCTGCTTCGACTGCTGCTGATGCTACTACTGCCGCTTTTGTTATTACTACTTCTGCTTTTGCTACCACTGCTGTTGTTCCTTCGACTGCTGCTGATACTACTACTGCTGCTTTTGTTAGTGCTACTGCTGTTGCTACTACAAAACTGTTAACGATGACCGTATTACGTGCTCCTCTACACAGCGATAACTGGGATCGTCAACTCGTTACCATCAACAATCATTTGTCTTTTAACATCAAAATAACTGCCTCTTCTCTCTGTTTAAATGGCAGATGTTCAATAAGCAGTGAACTAAAGATAACTGAGCAAATCAATGAGAGGAGCAGCATCAAAAATTAATCTACACAATATTTTAAGATCTAAATAGATAACTAGGGGATTGCCTGAACCTATTCTTGTCCCACATTAAAACATTTCCATGAAGATAAATAATTGACTTCGCCACTTGATGGTCAAAGAGCACAATTGTCCATAGTGTTGAAAAAGGTCCCGCAGTTGCCAAATAGTGCCCTTCAGTAAATAGACCAAGAAGGAAAATTACCACAGCTGTCTTCTATTTTTACAACGCCGCTTTCTCTAAAGTAGGGAGTGCTGATTACCAGTTACTTTGAAAGGGGGTACTCGGGATAAATTCCCGAGTCCCAGGTCTCGACAATGACCACTCCAAAGTTTTACTAATGCTAGACAATTTTAATCAAGATGCATGTTGGGCGCTTATTTATAAAGTCTTTTAAGGACTTTAAGCTTAATTTCGTCTAAATCTTAAAATTTTGAAGCCCACAAAGACCAATGTTGTTTACAGCTCCAGGGCTAGAGCTGGCTCCGGACGGGCGTGTTGACCACTGAACTTTGCACAGTGTGACACTGCGATTAGTGACATCAAGCTCATTAAATTGAGTAAACTTCTAAAATTCAAGTATGGACAAGTTATTGACTTACATCAAAAATTGCTTTCACTTCATTGACAGGGCGGAAGTCCTCAACATTTGATGCAGCACTATCAGCAGCTGGTAACCCGACCATTATCTTTGGTCGCTTTGCTTCCTCTGCAAATTTTAACCATTTGGGGATTGTCTCCCAGAAATTGTTGGGATTCCTAGTACTGCATATATTGTTATAAAACTGGACGTATATTTCATCAAACAAGTTTCCGGAATCACCGAAGGCTGTTCCTTCAGACGGGCCTAGAAAATGGTCAGGGAAAGGACATTGTGGTGATGCTGCTATCAAATATTTTTTGCTTGTGTCAGCATCCATTAGTCTCCTTATCTCATTCACGAACCAAGCAAAATTGTCGGGCTGACCACCTTGAATGTTCAAGTCAACTCCATCCAGGATAGCCCTGCAAAAGAACATAGAGTGTTTACAAAATGAGATAAAAATTAAAATTTGTAACTACATCATTGTTGTGTACAAGAAAGATGACACCATTAAGTGGGGATGCTGAGAGGCCAAGGGGGCCCGGGTAAAACTGAAAAAGAGGCACCCTTCTAGCAAAGAAGTAAAATGATAGGGGGTCCGGGGGTACTAATGGAAACGTTTTGCGAACATGCCTCATCACTAGCATAAAATACATTTTAAAGTATTTCTTTCATCAACTTTTGTTGCGTTTCATAAATCCTATTTGTTAAATGGCAAAGAAGTTTCCATTACTTTAATTTCAGAACAGAGAAGTCTATTAAATCTTTATCTTTCTTGCTTTTTCGGCTGCAAAGTGTCGATACTTTTTCCATAATCCATCTGTCTCTCTAGCTTGTGCTCAGTTGAAAGCATCATAAGGCTTGATGGCCTGCCTTGTAACATTGAGGAGCGCAAACGATTTTTATGACGGCCAATTTGCTAAATGAACTTATTCTTGAAGTAGCGGATATCTCGAATCAGCAAGAAAATTCGCAGACAAACACAAATAGAATTGAATGCTGCCAGTGCTCTGCTTTCTACCATCCTAACATTTGATGACACTTTTCGTAGTAAAATAATTCATCCTCCACGTCATATATGATAAAATATTTTTGGCATTGATCAACTAAGAGCTTTGCTTGCCCCTTGATTTTTACGTCACTTGGATTGTTTGAAGGGTTGACAAGAACTTCGGAGAAATCTACAATGGCTTGTACTGTTTGGAATTTGTAACTCAATTGCAGCAAAAGAGTGTCCATTGCGGCATAGAACACCTCAGTCCTAAAGGCACTTTCTGCATATATTCCGCACTTTTGTGAGTATATTCAACACTTTTACATGTATCATTTGTTCCCTAAAGCAAGAATATTTCTCCTTGAGTTCAACCACCAGACCAAGGTTTGAAGCAACAGTCTTGGATTCATCTAAAATGCAATCCCAAGAATCGCGAATGGATTTCTTTCCATATGCCAACCAAGTATTTCATTTCATCAGTTATATAAATGAAAATTCTTGAATTTATGGACTCAGAGGAAGCCATAGATATAAGAGATTTATCATGTCATGAGTCGTAAGCTTCTTCTGAGCTTCAGAGCTCAGAAAAAGCTTACCACACATGACATGATAAAGCAATATAAATACACGTCATACAATTGTCACAAATTTTTCTGGCACTTTATAGGCTCGCATTCCTCTTAGCTCCCTTGCCTGTTTCTATATCTTATTCTATCAGATTCAGTGGCGGGATCGGCTTCCAAATATGACCTAAACGAATCATGGGGGCACGTCTGCAAACTTGTTTAGGATCTATTCCGCAACGTAATCTTCCAATTACACAATGGAAAAATGATGAATAATATACGTCTCAGGTGGCACTAACGTCAGTCCTGTGAGCACTTTATATATTTAATGCAGTGAGGTAGCTGGCAGGGGGCTCGGAGCTCTTGCTCCCAATATTTTTAGAGGGTACCTGATATTACAAATAAGTTTCGTCCAGAAATGACACACTGCTCGGAAAATTCAAAGCTGTGTTATATTTGTTGCGTTTTAGTAATATAAATATATAGTACAAAAGTTGGAAGAGAGCAACAAATTGGTTATAAGTGCATCCAAGAAAGAGCTGAGTCAGCTGGAAAATCAGTTGAGTTTATAACTTTGGGCGAGTTTCGTTGAGACCACCAGCCCCGGTCTCTGGGGTTTCTTGGGATTTCAATAACTATTTACTGGCTACTTCCCTTCTTTACTTTCGATACATTTTAATCAATTTGATTCTACAGTTTGGAATGATATAATTTTGTCAAGACAGCGTCAATGAAAATCAGTAAGAGAAGTATTTTTCTCATGGAAAGATCATGAATTATTACACTTATTATCCCAAGAAGAATTTATACCTGTTTAAAGAGACATCAAAATGAATTTCTTATCGTGTTACATTTCAAAAGCGGTACGCATTCATGGAAGAGGAATTAGCAAAGGCGTATTTGTGTTTGAACCTTTTAGGTCAGAAAATGGTTTTAACCTTGTCCACCCTACAAATTACTTACTTTCCAAATGGTCTCAGTTGCTGATAACTATTTCCTCCTAAGAATAAATTCCAGATCGTATGAGCATACTCTCTTGCTTTGCCTGGAGAAGGAAGTATGCCACTAGCCGTGGGACCACCAATAGACAGGAGAACTTTAATGCCACGACCTTGGCATAGTTCGATGTTCTTTTCAATTGCTGGGCATCTGAGTAATGACGTGTACTCCTCACTCAACGGTGTATTGCAATGATTCGCCAGGTCTAAGCCAGGGAGGCTATCTGATGTGGGAGAAAAGAATAGTGTTGTGTGTTGATTAGTGTACAATGCATGCATACAAGTAATTATTTGGTCGACCGTAAGGCCGTTCCTTAAAGATCCCATGACCTTGCCAGTTTGTGTTTCATAACTCTCAATGCCATTATCTATTGTCAAGTTTTTCACAGATATAACGGCATGTCCTGCTCTTTTAATTTGTTCTATAGTGGTTGCCGAAAGGTCAAAGTCTGCTCACTAAGTCATCAGTGTACCGAACATTGTGCAAGACGTTCTTTTAAAAACATTTGACACTAGTTGCCTTTACGCTAACTGCAGTAACAATCCATCTTTTTCTGCACGTTTTTGTCGCAGTTTGCGCGCCCCTGCTTAATGTGACAGCAACCTCAGATATCATCAGATGTGATGCTACTGAAATCATAGAGTAATCAGCATAGTCAAGGAGACGATGCAATACAAAATACAAATCAAATAAAAATGAATTATGTTAACACTGACCAAGTTTTAACTAATTGTAAAAAATGATGCACACACGATCTTAAAGTATTATCCTAAACAGGTACAGCTGTAAAGCAAAGAAGTATTTCTTGACACATCTTCTGTAGTTACAGGAAACAAGCAGTGGAACATTCATAATGCAGGCGTGCCAAATTATAATCTTTAAGGGGCCTTAAGGCTTCATTACGTGCGTCTATCGACTGTCAACAGTAGGCTGCTACCCGGGTTTTCAGGTCTACGGGGCAGGACTCTCCTGTCAAGTTATTTTTGTCGATCGAGACAGATTTGTGGACGAAATGCTTTCTAGTAAATGCTTTAAAATTGAATACATTCCCCTTTCATGAAAAGAAATTGCCATCTAACATTTCTCTTCCAAATGCGAACCATTAACGACCAAATTTTCAAATAGCCGAATTGATTTTCAAAGTTATAAAATACATGCACCAGTCTTGTCTGGTTTCCGAAAGGATTGTTTCCATTATTTTACTAAACCAGACTATACCTCTCATTAGTGGGAACACTTGTATTTAATGTAGACAATGTAGACAGCTTCTCTGTTAACTCTTTTGCAGCTAAAAACGGTGACGTTTATATATGTTGAGATTTGCCCCTTTGTGTCTTGCCACAGGGAGGAATGTTTTCGTTCAAAATAACTTGGAAGTTAATTTGCAAATGATCTGGGTCAAACGTTAATTTTAGCGAAACTTTTTGCAGCCTACTATCAATGGATTCCAAAGCATTGCAAGAATCGTGCCAGTTTTTTATAGATTCCGCTATACAAAGGTAATATTATCAATATTATGATGGCAATCGACGTTCAGATGCAAAATCTTAATATTCAATAGGGACTCTTTAATCAATTTTGTTGACTTTACAAAGCAATGCCCTTGCTAAATTGAACTTTCTACTGTCTGCTATGGCCAGTAGCATGGTTTGTATTTGATTTAATGCTATTCTTGAGAATTTCGCAAATTACCTTTATTCCTTGTATCAAAGAGGATGTGGTTGAAAGCAATAGCTATCACATCATACTTGAAATTATTACAGAAATGATCCAGTTGTTTTTCCCATCGTTCTTTGTCTGTGTACTTTGTGACCACCGAGTTTTGACCCCAGTAAGCCACCATTTTGTACCTCTTTGTTGCTATAAGATATGATGTCAAGAAATAAAGTTAAGCTTGGTAAAGCAAGGAAACGGCAAGGTAGAATGGAAACTGTCATCTCTTAAATAAGCAAATCTACATTAGATTATGACAAACTGAATTAAGATATAACGCTGAAATTTATTGATATGGCTAATAACAATTTCAAGCGATAATAAATTCAATAAACTTCGCAACCCAATATGTCTTCACAGCTTTTCACAACTCTTATTCTTTGCTTCAACAATCTTTTTGCGGTACAAAACTTAAAAATCGCCTTGAAAATTTGCCATATTGCGCTAAAACATACTTAAAAGCCTTGTTCGTCCGACACTCTTCAGAGTATGAGTCTTTAGATAGGAAAGTATACATATATGGCAACTTTTTTATACGAAACATGTAGAGAAACTAGCCAATCAAAAACAAGAAAGGAATATGCTGCTTGTAAGGGTATACCGATAACAAGAGTGGATGATGGGGGTTGAATGGTTTAAAATATTTCGACGTTTCCTATAGAGCTGTTTAGCTCAGTTGCGAACGTGTAACATTTGCAGTCGTAAGACAATGTTTCGAAGTTTGGTTGGTCAAAGTCATAACTTTACTTCCGTTGAAACGATTGCCAATAAACGTTTTGTCAAGTAATTTTGGACCCGTTGATGATGATGATGATGATGGATGATTTATGATGGATGATGGAGGATGGATGATGGATGATGGATAATGCTGATAATGATGTCGATGATGATTTTGAAGATGATGATTGATGATGATTGATGATGATAATTGATGACGTTGATGATGTTGTTGTCGTTGATGATGATTGATGATGATTGATGTTGATTGATGATGATTGATGATGATTGATGACGATTGATGATGATTGATGATGATTGATGATGACTGATGACGATTGATGATGATTGATGATGATTGATGATGATTGATGACGATTGATGATGATTGATGATGATTGATGATGGTTGATGATGATTGATGATGATTGATGATGTTGATGATGTTGGTGATGTTGTTGTTGATGATGATGATATATGATGGATGATTGTTGTTGTTGTTGTTGATGATGATCGATGAAGCACGGTTCATAAAGCCAGTGTTTTGATGAAACGCGGATCAGAAATATACATCGCCGTTAACATGACAACGTGATAACAAAAGAAGGTACACAGTGTGGCTTTGTCACGGAAAGACAAAAGAATTGCTAAAAGAAGGATTATCTCCAGGCGTGTCTGCAGACGTAATAAGAGGCAAACAAAGTAGATCTAAGCCATTCTTCAATCAAGTATTTCACAAAAATATAATGTTGTTATCCTCGAGGTCTTTAAATTAATCATTATTCATGCTTCGACATAAACGTATACAATAATTATGTGTTATTGTGCCTCGGAACTTGTTAACTTCTCATCATTAATTACGTTGTCCAGGAAATAAACAGAGCTGCCAGTGTAGTACTTAATGCTAGTAAAATAGTAGTTGCTGTTTTCTAAAGTTACTAATAGCCTCTTATTTCCCTCATCAACAAAACCTCAAATACCATATTTTGAATTCTCAACTATTCGAGATTATACTGCAAACTAGAATTCAAGTCCCTCGAAGATAAATTTTACGTATTCTTTGAAATGAAGTAGAAACAGGAACTATTAATTAAAGTTGTGCTTCAAAACTCCCTTTATTTCTGTTACTTACCGGCGATTTCCTGCAAACACATCAAGGCCAGAGCTAAAATAACCAAATACCTTGTTGCCATGCTGAAGTCTGATCAGAAAAGTTCGGTAGAGAATTCTTCCTTAACGCAAGGTCGCCTTATTCTACTCAGTAAGATAACTTCACAACTTATTATTAGCTTTTTATGGTTCAAGGCAGTTAAATGTGCGTCTTGGGTCGATTAACTGAGATTGGTGAAAAGGAGGCAAATTATTCAAAAAGGCGTAAGTCCATACAATTAGGTATAATGCTCGAATAGCCTATTGGTTGGCTTATTATATATTGTTTTCGTTAGCAAAATATTTGTATGCTTCTGATCTGTTTTGTCAGCTGACCCGACAACAGGCAAAACGGTGTCAACAGGTGTCAACATATCAGGTAAACTTAATCCTTGTGACCTGATGAATAGTTACTGGTTGTAGAAGAGGTGGCTCTGCCAACAAGTTTACCCAAATTGACATCATACAAAGGCTAAAGGCGGATTAACATTTTTACAGACATTTATTGTGCCTTTTCACACTGTAGATTTCTATCGAAAAACCCTTTGTGTCACCTCCTGAAGTCAAAGTTTGAAAGTTGGCATATAAACGTGATATATAAATATACTTTACTTATACTTATACACAGCGTATTTTCAAATCGAGGTCAAATGGTGATCATGTAAAACCACTAACACCATTACGAATTAAGACTGTTTTGATTCGAGACCTCCGATGTAAAGAAGCCTTAAGGCCGACCTCCACTTGGCCGTACGTCCGTCGAGAAAAATGTCCTGTACGTAACCGTACGTACGTACAGTGGAATT
>JANTCA010004729.1:0-10077 GCA_024741275.1 Chironex yamaguchii
CGAGTTAAACTGCAGCTATAGACTAATACATATGCCTTTCCTTCTTGCTTGTTTGCCTTCCAGTAAATGAATGGCCCTGCATAGTCAAGTCCCACTACTTGGAATGGTCACTCTCCTTCTGTGCGATCTGTTGGCAGGATTCCCACTGGTGGAGTAGGGCAAGCAATGGCTCTGAAACGTATACAACCATGACAATGTTGAATCACCTTCTTTGTAGTTTGGCGGAGTCTTGATATCCAGAATTTTCGTCGTAACTCAGTCACCGAGTAACCTACTCCCCCATGTAGTGTTTTGAGATGGGCATCTTGAATCATCCTCTGGGTGAACATAGTTTGTAGTGGTAAGTAGGTTGGATAATGTCCAATTAAGCGACCAGGACAGACATAAATTCCATTGGCATTCCTCTGCAAATTTAACTGCAGTTGGTCAACTTCAAATTTCTTTGTGGTGACATAGTCGGCTGATGTTTTCTTAATCCAACTCAGTCTTGCTATTTCAATCTCCTCCGTCTGGATTGGTCCTGATAATCGATCCTTCTTTAATTGTCGTGCTTTGTATGCAAATCGTTGAATCCAAACGGTAACTCTTAGTAATTTCCACAAATGAAATTTTTCGAGAAGTTTATCCAGCTGAGTTTTAACTGCAACAGCAAAAACATCCTCAATTTGTCTCCTCTCGACTTCTGTTTCCTCGTTTGGTTGAGTAATGACATCCACAGGCCATGCAGCATAGTCCGCTAGCCATGATGGTCCTTTTAACCAAATCTCTCTCACCTGATCACCATAACACCCACGACTTCCTAGATCCGAGGGATTCTGTTCACCACTGACATGACGCCAAGTGATGTCTTCCTTGGACTTGATTTTCCGCACACAATTTCGTACAAACTGCTTGTACTTCCCATCTCCTCGAATCCAGTGCAAAACTGTAGTGCTATCTGACCAGCATACTGTGCGATTGATGAGCATTCCTGTTAGTGCTTCTCTTACATTGTGTGATGAGTTTGCTGCCATGTGTGATGCAACCAGTTCATTCCTTGGTATTGTCAAGCTTTTCTTTGCAAGTCTGGAGTTGGATGTCAGCAACCCTTGACTAATGCCTTCTTCCTGGAACACCACCACGTAAGTAGCAGCACAGGTACCATTGTTGCTTGAATTTGCGAAGCTGTGAATATCGATGTACTTGATCGGTGCCTTGTATGAAGGAACTGCTCGTGGTACTTCGAATGAGGATGGAAATCGACGTTTCCATTTCATCCACCGGTCTCATAGAAATACCGGTAGAGCTGTATCCCATCCCAGTTTCAAGTCGTTGACTTCTCGAAATAATAGTTTTCCCATAAGCAATACTGGTGAGATCAATCCGATTGGGCTGTAGATTGAAGCAAGAAATCCCAACATTCCTCGTTTAGTTGCCTCTTCTTGTTTGTCAGGTACTCTCACTGCAATTGTATCTGCACCTTTGTTCCAAGCAAGTCCCAGAATTAAGCTTTCATAGTTGACATTCAACTCCTGCTTTGCAAAGGTACGATCACCAGTTGCGTCACTGTTATCAGACTCCAAGCTTGGTACATTGGAGTGCCATTTGTGAAGTGTAAAACCTCCCCCAGCAAAGATTGCCGTACACTCCTTTTTGAATTTCCTCACCTCCTCCTCAGTCTCCCCTCAACAGAGGCAATGGATACTTCGGAATTAAGAAATGACATTGACATAAAACATTGCTCAATAAAAACAACACACTCGGCTAAGGTAAGAACCAAGAATTCTAAAACATAGGAGTTTTCTGCAGTGCTATGATGTGGGTTTTTAGCAATAAAACACAAAAATGACAAACCCTGAGGATTTCCCGGATAGTAGCACTGCCAGACTTTAACTGTTTTATCATCACTGCATGAGGCTACAATGAAGTGCAAACATAAAAAACGTTAATGGGTATTAAGAAAAGTGCAAATATATGACCTTTGCAGTTGCACGACACACAGTAATGTAAATGCAGGGCAAAGCTGACAATGACCTTTAACAAGATCATTCAACATAATTTAAGTTATAGCCATAGAAAAATAATTCATCTACGAGATTTCGCATGACGAAGTTAGATTGCAGATGTCTTCTGAGGTCATGAAGGTCAAAAATTCACACAAGTTTTTTTCTGTCAAAAAGGCAGGAGAAATGGTAACCTAATATGTATACAGAGATTAAGCATCCGCAATTCAAGGCATGTTTTACGACCATTTTCTGTGTATCATCTGAAAGAGAAATTGTGATAGAGTGTTAGCAAGAACAGACTGACTTCAGCGTCGTTAAAATGATAACAAAAGCTAATTCTTGTAATTTTGCCAACATTTTGTAATTTTCCCAACATTTTGTAATTTTCTCAACATTTTTCCAACATTGTGTAATTTTCCCAACATTGTGTAATTTTCCCAACATTGTGTAATTTTCCCAACATTGTGTAATTTTCCCAACATTGTGTAATTTTCCCAACATTGTGTAATTTCCCAACATTGTGTAATTTTCCCAACATTTTGTAATTTTCCCAACATTTTGTAATTTTCCCAACATTGTGTAATTTTTCCAACATTGTGTAATTTTCCCAACATTTTGTAATTTTCCCAACATTGTGTAATATTCCCAACATTTTGGAGAGAAAAAATATCCACCAGCAAAGTTTAAACAACATGGTGATTGACATGTATGTGATGGATACTGTCAATAGCAACATAAGCATACTTGTTGAGATGCCTGTAGAAACAAGGTGCATTCTGCTCTTCCTCATTTATAGATGCCGAGTTGTTACTGGGATTAATCTGGTACTTTAAAGCTCTCAAAAGATACACAATTGTCTCCGCTTTTATGCCCATCATTCTTAACTTTCTGAGGGCAGAAGTTCAATTTTAGGTTCCGAATGTTGACAATTGTACTAGACTATTAGTTTCGGTACTTTTTATCATTCTCTTAAATCAATCAACAACCCATACATGATCAGAGACTCTCTCAAACACGCCCTTAAAATGATACGAAACCGACAAAATGTCGTGAATTTGTAGTTTGAATAATATCAGAATACAATACAAATAGTTTTATAGTTATCTCATACCTAAGCGTTCTCCAGTGTTGTCAAAGCAGATGGACCAAACAGTTGATGAATGTCCTTGCAAGGTATCAAAGCAGATCCTTAGAAAAAGTAGTAATAAATTACCCATACTAAAAACAACAACAAATTCAACATCAAACTCCAAAAAGCATAATCAGAAATTGCTTAAGTTAACTGAGCATACAGTTGTTTATACATCAATGATATTATGTAGCGTTTTACACAGAGAGAAATGTGTACTACATATAGCAGGGGTATGCAGGTGAAGACAATGTTCCCAATTTTGCAACAGAGCTGAATTTTGAAATCACACATGATTGACGAAATGTTGTGCTCCTCGAAAATCAATATAAAATAACAGCAAGTTGGTGCTGTAACATATACTTCATGGCATTATCTCAAAGAAAATCATTACTTGTTAAATTATTTTATAATAAAGTGTAAATGAAGGAGACAAAAACATACCAGTCATCATCATCCTCCCTAAACATTTTAATTGTATCATCATAGCTGCATGAAGCTAAAATCTGTAAAGAGAAAAAACAATTTCATTAAATATGCGACATTAGCTGCAACACTGAGACTTTATGCAAACTAAAGTAATAAAAATAAATGCACTAGCATTGTTAGCCGAAACAATATCTGGCAAAGACAACAGGAGCATGGAAACAAAAATTAATGGATGTCCTTTATTACATCAGCTTTTACTTTGTGATGACAGCAACCTAAAATACGCCTTGTAAAACTGTTTCTGCTAGAATATGCGAAGCTAGGGTGCTCTGTTCTTGTTCTGTAATAAGCTTCAAAAACAATGCAATGAAAAAACCCTTGATACTTGCTGTCAGCCTTACACAATAACATCCTACGCTTCTACTGGGTTGGCTCTAGCGGCCAAAACATGATGTGCCATGGCACAAAGATTTGGTGAAAGACTTTCAAAATTTTTGGTAACACAAGACAAAACCCAGAGTAAGGGGTAAGGGGAAATTCATTAACTTTTTCCGTGTTCCAGCTTAAGCCTTAATCAGTGTCAGATATATGTAGTATCTCAACAGACACAATCTCTCTATATATTTGTCAATTCTTTAATATACCTGTCAACAATGGAGCATTACCACTATAGCTGCACCAAATGGGAGCTGACTAAGCTCAAACCCGTAAACCTAAAGAGTTAAAAGTTAACACTCAAACCTTCGTGCCATCACAGCACAGAGGTTTGCTGAAAGACTTTCAGAGTCCTTGGTATCATGACACGAAACCCAGTGGTAAGGGGAAACTCCTTAATTTTTTTTGTGTGTGTCTTGGCTTAAAGCTTCATCAGTGTCACGTACAAATATGACAGAAAAGTTAAGAAAAGAAGAAAAGACATGATAGGGTGCAATGAATACCTCCTTGCTCGGATGCCAAACAACCTTCTTTACATCTTGTGTGTGTTTGCTTTGCACACTAGCACATTCAAAATCTTCTTCTACAACTAAAATAAATCAACAAAATTTATCAAGTTTGGGCATCAAAACTACACACAAGAGCAGACAAGACATCAAAAGGATTAGAATTAAACATAAATAACCATCACGGCACAAAGATTTGGTGAAGGCCTTTCGAAGCCCAGTCGGCTTCAATGCAGCTATTGTGGTAATGCTCCACTCATGAGTAATATATACATGAGTAATATATATGCATTAATGTGTCTGCTGAGATAACTTATATATATTAATTATAAAAATTTATAAAATTATATATATATATATGTTATGTCTCATTCTTTCAAAAAATTCTGGCATGATTCTTACATTGATAAGTAAATTTCATTTTTGCCTGTAGATGTACATTTCTAGTGGGAGAGATTAGGAGAAGTTAAAGTTGAAAGAAACTTATTAAAATAAAAATGGTTACGATTAAAATTGATGAATACTTCTGTGAAAATATACAACACATACAAATCTATCCTCTGATATAAGGTACATACCTTCCCAAATCCAGACACTTTTATCTCGACTGCAAGTGGCCAATAGGGATCCTGATGCACTCCATGCAACAGACTTAACCTCATTTTCATGACCTTCTAAAGTTGCTATGCAATCAAATTCTATGTGGCAAACAAGTCAAGCAAACAATAATGTAGAAGTTGCATGGTGTTCGGAAATTGTAATTATAAAATAGTTACTTAATGATCATGATAAGAGACAAAATGTTCCTTGTAAAACATGTATAAAATACAAATGAGAAAGTAATTATGAAGCATGCAATTCTATGGGAAACAGAACACTTAACAGGAGCAAATAACAAAATATACAATGCCAGTGTTACAATCCATCAGGGCCGTTGTGCAATACTGGCATATCTGAATGATGATGTCTTCTGTTTCCATTCAAAGAGACCCTATTATTTTCAGACAAGCAACATTGCTGTAAAATTACAGTACATGAAACAAGCTTAAGAAACATTAAAGTCTGGTATGCATGGTATAAAATATTCAATGACAATATTACTTAAGCATTTCTTCATTAGCATGCGTTTATCTGGCTTTACTAAACACATCTATACCTCATACCTCCATTTTTGTTAGCCCATATTGAAGTTGTAGCATCAAAACTAGACGTAGCAAGAAAATTACCACAGTGAGACCATTGAACTATAAAATAAATAATATGAATAAAATTAACTTGAAAATAAGGTGTATAGCAGTATCAACATTCAATTACAGTAAATAAAACATACATTGGTCAACAGTAAATTTTTCACTGTTAAGAAATTTGTTTAAGAGTGGTAAAGTTAACAATGAAAACAGAGGGCATCAACATAGTTGCAACGTAACAATAGATACAAAAAGATAAATTAAAACAGTACTATTGTACTATTAACATGTCCTAGAATTCAAAAAAATTGAATTTGAGGATGTCTAGCTTTGTAATGTAAACTGTGAGGAAAGGTGCCTTTTTGTTTGATGCATCTGATTGCACAGGCACATGTAGGCATACATGCAAAAATTGAGTCATTGGTGCTTTTCATCCAATGTCAATGACAGATCTCACAACACTCTTGAGAAAGTCCTGAATTGCAATTTCCAACAATATGAAATAATTGTGCAAATTGCATGAGCAAATGAATTTGCCTGTGAATTTGCTGCATGTGTGTTGTTTTATTCCTGCAAAGACTGAAGTCTGTAATTCCAGAGTTCAGGAGTTATTAAGTTTGAATAACAATGTGAGGAAGGAACTATCACACTGCTTAGACTCACCACAGGTTATTCAGTGTGATTCCACAATTAAATGCAGAAATTGTATACGTGAAGATACCAAAGACATGTGTGCGTCCTGTTGCCATTGTCATAATAACATACATCAATCAAGCCTGATAACACATTTCATATCTAAGAAACATCACTTCTTTAAAACTATCTTCATTTTTGGATAGCTTCTTTTTTACTGTTAATACATAAGAATGTGGATCCAATAATGTTATCAGTAAATGCTACTCATCAATCCCACACTGCCAAGGGGAATTCTTATGTTCTGGGTAAGTCCATGCAGTGGCTCTTAGGTAATAAAATAAAAATTTTGAGGTTACATTAAGTGGTGCGAGGAAAAAAACTGTAAAAAGCCATAAATTAACAAGTAATATTTTCCCCTTTTAATAAAAGCTGTATCCTGCTTTGGTTTGCATAGCAATACTTTGTGCTGCTAGAATCATTCCACTTGTTATATTTAACTGCACAGTTCACACAAGCATAAAATGGTTGGAAAATGACCATCCAATGGCTTAATTATCCAATATGGCTTATACTGAATGTGGCATACTTCAACAGGGCAGCTATTAATTTTCAGATTTTCCCACCAAACCAGACCTTGTTAAGCCCCACACTTATCAAGTTTAGTTGATCAAAGTTTCACTGCCCCCATGTCATATATAAGTTAAGGCAATTTTTCCATTTTTTGGTTTCAAAAGATATTGCATTCATTATTAAATTTTATTTTAAGTTGTAAATAATTACATAAGAAAAGTTATCATGAGTGATGGAAAGTTTTCATGTGATGAAAGACAAAAGTATACTTTCAATTCCTTCTTAGCAAAGTCTGCCAGATGTGGTAATTCAGCTTCCTTCAATTTTTTATAGGATAATGGATTGCAGTCCGAATTAGACTGCCCAGTTAGCTTTATTGGAGTCAGGTAGGGTTTTCCACACCAGGGTCAGGATCAGGATTAGGGACCTGGTCGAACACTGAAAAAATCTCAAATGTAAATAAAAAAGAATATATGCTAGACTGCCATGAGCTCCCAACAGCTAATGGCAGAAGTCGATCACTATCCTGTTGTAATTTGTAACCTTGTGCATACTAATGAAAACAATTGCAAAAAACATTACTTTCCATTAACAGGACATGCAGCACAATTAACAATATTTTCTAATATTAAATATTATTGAACTGACTGTATAAATGTCAAATGTGATGTAATAATCTGCCCAAAGTTCTTTTGTGAACAACTATGATAAGCTTTCTCAAGGCATAATGTTTTTCAGAATCCCGACTTTTCACTTTTAAGATATACTCACAAAACAGTAAAAGAAGGAAAAGGAACAATATTTAGTGCATAGAGGTAACATCTATTTCAAATTATTACTGAACAGTACAGGGGGATCCACAGCAAATCTGAAATGTGGCAGTTGATAAATAGGATATGATTCATTTTAAGAAACAGGTGACAAGGGTATGCTGCATACAATCATGTGAAGTAATTATGTCAAAGCAATGATAATATAGTCTCTGCATGACTGCAAGGCTCTAATTAACGGGACACAAAACTTCAAAAACCAGATACAAGAAGATCAGTTGCCCTTCCCTTAAATCTGTCGCTGCTGATCAGCATATTCAGAGGAATTTTTGACGTATCCCATGTGTTGTGAGATTTTGAACAAGCAAAACACTACAACAAAGTTTTAAGGGTCTGCAAATGCCTGTCCTACCATCGTTTTGGTAGGTTAATTGAATACCTTGCTTTCAAGACCAAACAATCTCCCAAACAAGCAAGTTACAAATTTATGACTGCAACAGAAGGGTACCTAATGGTTTTAACACAAATCACTCAAAAATGCATACTTCACAAATTTAGTAACAAATGTCTTGAAAGACAATTTCATACCACATCGTATAGTTCGTTCATGACCATCTCCAAGAATACACTTCATTGTCCATTTGTCTCCTTCTTTACCCCATATTCTGACATTCTGAGAGTCAAGGTAAAAACTGAAGACATATGGTGTTGTTGTTGTCATTGTCACATGTGCCTGATGAATCCAGCTGCCTCTGTCTTCTCCATAGATCTTCCTTTGCGAGGCTTGTTTGATTTCAAGGGCAGTTGAGAGATACTATGGGGGATACTATGAGGTGTTCCACAACATTTAGGACATTGTCTATCCACAGAGGGATCCAGACAGGAGACGTAAAAATTAGTGAGCCTACTGTAGTTGGAGGGGAGTTTAGCAAGAGCAGTTCTGGCCTTCTGTTCAATTGTTCTTGCTAGAGGTGAATATCTGGTGGGATGTTCTTGAAGAGGGGATTTGGGTACAGTGTGTTGAAAGTCTTGGTAACATAGTAGGAATGCATATTTGTGCAGGTTAACATCAAGGTTAAGTGCGAGTGGTCTTGAACTATCCTGTGGTATTTGGAGTAAAGAGTGGCCTTCTTGCTTCATGGAGCAGGTCGGAAGGTTACAAAGTTGTGGGTTGGGTAGTCTACCTGCATTGCAAATAATTAAATAAAGATATTGGCAGACCAGGATGTCAGTGTGTCCTCAAGTGGGTTGGATTTTTGTCTCTCAGCACAGGTCTAAACTTGAGGACATATTGTGGCAACTAGTTGCAATTCAAAAAGCAAAGTTTTCAATGCACTGGCACTTTTCAAGGTTTCACTTAGGAATTGGATAGGGGAACAGATGGGAGCAGTGTAATCCTTGGTAGGTCATGACTCATGAGAAAAGATTCTTATGGCTGTGCCACAAAGGGCTTTCAGACAGTTGTTCCATTAGGAGGCTTTTGAGTTCACTGTTGAGATGTGAGCTGAGAAGTTTCAAATGTGATAGTTCCAGATAGTTTCAAATGTGATACTCTGGATCTTGGGATTCCAGTTGAGAAGGAGGCAAGTATTGATGATACTCACATTTGGTTAGGATACTCCCATATTAGTGATATTTGTGTATGGGGTAAATGGGGTGATCATGGACTTGTTAAGCCATGATATGAGAGCATTGTTTTATAAATGGTTGTGGAGTATTGAAATATAGAGTAAGGTTGGTGACAGATGTGTTGCTTGTGATATCATCAGCATAGGATATTATTTAATTGCATTGGGAGTGAGTGGAAGGTGTGCAATGTAGAAATTGAAAAGGGTTGGTGTGATCACTAAAAGCTGAGACACACCCACGTAGACTTCTCTTGAATTTTGTTTCAGAAGAGATTCTTACTTTTGTAATCATGGAGACAGTAGGAAAGCCATCTGAGGATGGGGGAGTCCAGGGTAGTGGAGGCTTTTTTGTAAAATGTGAGATGGAGTTAAATGCTTTGGAGGGTCCAGGGTGGCAACTATTGTTTAGCTAGGTGGCTTTCTTCAGTTGAGCCATTATCTATTGCAGTAGATGTGGAGTAGTGCTTAGGTCATGGAGTAAAGAGGACAGAAACCATGTTGATGTTCTTGTGGAGGGAGATGTAGCTTGAGAGTGGGTAATAGTTAGGTTTCCAGGACCTTGATTTTTAGGCAGAGGAATGAGATGGGCTTACAGAAGGTTGAGTGGAAGTTAATGACTGGTATTATATCAGAGGAGATGTACTGCTTTCTAAAAATGGAAATGGGTTGTGTAAGGTGATCTTGAAGTGCAAACTGAGGCACTAATATTTGCTGCCCAAGAACAAGCACTAAGGACAAATTATGTAAAGCATAGGATTGACAAAACGAGTGAAAGTCCATTGTGTAGGATGTGCAGTGAAAA
>JANTCA010004730.1:0-10077 GCA_024741275.1 Chironex yamaguchii
AGTGACGCTACAATTTTACCACAATGCTTTTGGTTGAGTGGAAATTCTATTTCTTTGCGAGTGCAACCCATCATCCCATCCTGAGGAGAACTAATTGGCATTAATGGAGTGGAGTATGTCATGTCATCATTGGAAGAACCAATCAGGATCAATAACATTGGCGGCTGGTGGGTTTTTCTTGGGGGGGGGGGCAAATTACAGATTTAGGTGTGACCCAGTATAGTTACAGAAGTTACAAAAGCAAGGTTACAGCAAATGTCGTATCATAAGAGCAATACTTGACCGTGAGTTCATCAGAGGTGCGCTTTGTTTTAGTCGGAATGTGTCTTGGCCAAGCCAAGGACTTGTTTGACAGCAATAATGAAACAATAAACTTTTTTTGCTTACAAAAAGCTTTTTATGGTCCCTAATATAATGCTAGTCTAAAATATTGAGATTGAATGTGGATGTAGCTTTTACATTAACTGTAAAGAATACATTGCTGTGCCCAGTGGCACAAGCTGAGCTATTAAGCAGATCCTGTCCTACACATTGCTTAGATAACTGGCAGCACTTACACGATTTGCAAAGGTTGCTGACGCATGCTGACAGAACTTACCCGAATATGTCTTGGTACGTACTGCTTGATTCTATCAATCATATTTTGGGAAATGCAACCTCTGTACCTTGCGTCACACGGGCACGAAATTTTGTAAAGTTTTAGACTTTTGCGTGTGGTAGGCAGTACACCTTCTGAATTGACAGCATGTAGCACAGACAACATGTAGCCTAACAGCAGTAAAGTATACCCAAATGTATGTTCAAATTTGTTTTTCGAAGCATAGGAAAACATGGCGAATGCTAGGGAGTTTAAGAAACAAAGAGAGTTTCTATAGCTCAAACATAGGGGTCTGTCTATTGGTGCTTACACTCAGCCGTCGCGACGGGGGTGTGTGTGGTGTGTGATACCCCCTGAAAAAACATCTGTCGGCAAATGAAACGTTAAACCTGTATTTTTTCGGCAAATTGGTAAATTTTGACAATTTCTGCTGGTAATTAGTCGGCGCTTTCTACGAATCGTTCACAGAACTTAGAGTTATTATGTGACTAATAAAGTGATAATAGAATGAGATCACAAAGGCAATGTTTACTATTGTTTGCAACGTTTGGTGAAATTAAGAGTTATTTTGACTTTATTTCCAAAATAGCGTTATTTTTGTGAACTTGTTCAACTTTTCCCGGCCCTTACGGTAGTCTCTAGGCTGTCTAACGGTGCTTGACACGTCTGCCTACAGAACATTTCCATTAGAAAGTAATTGCCTGCGATGCCGGGACGAAGGATGATGACAAAATGACAGAGAGCAACCACAGGCAATCTTATAGCACCTTATAGCACCAGGCTTTATTAAAGGATGGCCGTTGTATGGAATTTTGCAAATTGCAAAATAGTAAAGGAAGAGCTTGAAATGAATTGTGTGGAAATTCACAGACTGCTTACAATTTGCTTTAATTTTACAAGCTAGTCACTCTAAGCAAAAGATCTTTTTGATGACAACTAAGCAAAGCATGGTGTAAACATCGAGTTAAGAGACCCAATAAATAGACACACTTCTCAGACATGGCAAGTTCTAATGACCACGCCCAGTGACCACGCCCTTTGTCGACAAATTCAAAACATTACACCTCCACCAACGCTGCAATGCTGCTTTGCCGACGGTCCTGCGCATACGCTTTACAACGCTGTATCACTGTTTGCACTAAATTCCACGGACGTCATTTCTCGCGTTTTTCCTCGGTGTTGCTTTATTGTCAGAATAGTGGTAGTATGATGGTAAATTCATGTTTGAGCAGTCGTGGCTCTCTTTACCAGTTTTCTCCAACCGTCTTGATCCTGTGCCAATCTTTCAACTGCAACCATAGTCAAACCACAAAGGTATCGGATGTTGTTACGCCATCCTTTCCCTCTGTTCCCAAATACCATACTCATCACGAGTCTTTTACTCAGATTGTCATTTCTTAGCACATGGCCCAGAAAAGATAGCTTTGGTTCATTGATTACGACCACCACCCATACATAAATAGACGTCTTGTAGGCACAAAACACCTACTGCTTATAAAGTGTATACACCAATGGAAAGACACCCAATAACAGGGGGAGATAATTGGGGTTTCATATCCAATAGGTTTCTTATTTTAGACTAGGAAAGCGTCAGATTTGCAGTCTGAGACCAGGGTTTGACTCCCCGGTCTTCTTAATCATATATTAATTTTTGTTCTTAACACAAGACTACCCGGTCATCTTCTATATAAAAGAATTAAGGTCTAGAATCACAATTGCATTTTAGGATAAATTTGGCTAAAGCTATCAGATCTATCAGAGTGAAATTCCAAACAGCATTCAAAATTTCCGACATCCATCTACCAAGTCATTGTTAAATCGAGCCACCCATGGATAAAATGAGCGCGAGAAGAACATGTTATTTGTGTGTTTTAAAACTCTTAAGAAGCCAATAGGGTGTTTCTACTCAAAATTGGTGCTAAAATGACGCTCCTCCTCAGCAAGCCCTCAAAGGCACGTTTGCGAACATACTTTGAATTCGGTTGTAGTTTTCCAATTTGTCTTTCGCTAAGTCCCTTGAATTTGCAAAAAACGTCTAAAATGCTGCCCATCTTGGTTATGCAGTCAAGTATGTCTACTCCGGATCCTTTATACAGAATATCGGTGAGGTTTTTGTCGTTTATTCTGAGTGACCGTATCCCCTGCAAGTTCTACGGGTTCATACAAAAGTTAGTCAGGCCAATAAAAGAACTACAGTAAGCATGGACTAGGTTTGTAAGTTTTGCTTTAAGAAACGAATGTTTATGCTGCGAAGCAGGACTGTGTTTACTAAGTTGAGAAAGTATATTTATATTCTAAGAGTATTTTTTTTTCTCTTCGTGGCTTGTGATTGCAATAAAAAGTTATAAACCATGTCCTTAAGCAAATCTTTCAACTTCCAAGGGAATGTAGTCGGAAAGGTTGCTAACATGCTTGAATGAGCCATTTAATTGGCCGCTGAAATGTTTCTTTACTAACAATATTAATGTTACGCGAGTTGGTTGTTTTAGATCACTAACTGGTCAAATTTCGATCTTACCTTACACTACAAATTGATAATTTTCGTCCATTATCATGTTGTGACGAGTGTAAATGACCAGTCTGTCTTTGAATTTATTACTTAAAACGATCTTTAATCAATTATTGTAACTTTGGTTTAGGTTTCTTTCAAATAAAGCAACAGCTAAATTTCTTACTTCCTAGGGGTACTCCCATTATGTCTTGACTGGTGGTCATGTCGGTTTGAGTGTCTTAGCAAGTGCTACCAAATGGCCAAATTTAGAGAAATAAAACTGCCACTTGAGGTATTTTAAGTAGCTACTAACCTTTGGAGGTACTCCTTATTAACTGTGGAGTTGGGATTGAAGCTTATTACGAAAGCCAAGATTTGTCTTTTTTAAATCAAATATATCCACCTTATAATGGAGGAATTTGTCAACGAAGCACAAAGAAAGCATTTTGTCATAACAGTCAACAAAACTACAATCGTTTGATAGCACTATTGTACCCAGAATACAACGGCGGCACAAATGTGGTAAAGTGAGACAATTGGGTTTATTCACTAGAAATGAAATAAATAATTTATCAATAGAAAAAGTATTAGAGATCTATTGTTTAGACTAAGGAAAGGGCTGGAGGGACGATTTCTCACCCACTTAGTATGTTAAGCATGGTTTAATCAAATTATTATGTTGTACTTACTGGATACTATCAAATGACATAATTTTTGTCATTATGCTAAAGTAGGGGGCTATTGCCAAAAATGCGCTACCATTTAAGAGTGATTTTGATATTTTGGCTTTGACCCTCTTTGATCCTGATTTGACCTCCCCTGTCAGACCATAATGAAAGAACTCCCAGGACATTTCCCGGAAAGTGTCCTTTTTGGTCTTTTTGAAATTACTTGAATCAAATGCTAAATATCTGCAACACGTATTTTTCCTTCGTGTTCTTGATCAAACTTCAACATATTATATATAATACAGTTTACTCTAAGCTAAACAAGGAGCTGTTATTAATACATAATTACGTCTGTGAGCCTGACGTTGCATTTTTATACAAATGTTTCAAATAAACTTAAAAATTCTCAGCTTGACGCTAGAATTTCGTCAAAGTCTCATCTGCATACTTCTCAAAATGTATGTGAGTAATTGCGTTTTTATCAAATAGCTTCTTTCCTTCAACTTTGAAGCTGCCAACTCATTGCCTGCTAAATCTGATAATTCCACTTATTTAACGTCAAAACAAACGGTTTGCAGAAGAATTCATTTACTTAAAACAAGAATGATGGGTAAGCCTAGGAGTAATACGATCAGAAAATTAATGGAAAAGAGAGGAATAAACAAACAAGAAGAGTTTAGTTCTGAACATTGCAGATGTACATGATGTATACACAAATGTTTAATTCCGTCTTTCTTGTTATTATATCAACTAAAACGTACATTGTTCAAATGATTATTGCTGTTTTTCCATTTTGCCTCCTCTTATGATATTGCTATTTCATAATGCTCTCTTACCTTGTATTCTTAACTCGACGTGGTAGGTGTAGATGGAGGATATTCAGTTTGGAGTAGTTGGTCTTCTTGCTCGTTAACATGTGGTGATGGAACTCAGTCACGTGAAAGGTCATGTACGAATCCTAAACCAATAGGAGAGGGCAAAGACTGCTCAGGACTGGGACCTTCAACAGAAGTTAGAACTTGCAGGAATGCCCCTTGTGCAGGTTAGTTTCATTTTAGAACAGTTACAATATTTTTAGTATGACATACATTTGATGTCCTAGATAATGGACTTTTAGATTCATATTTGGCATGTCTGTGCACTGTTTACTTAGTTTGTTATCTTGCAAACAAAATTTGTTTTTAGTGCTTATAATGTTACACTTGTCTTTTCATTGATTACAAGCAGCCCTTTTTATCAACAGCAAAGGGATGGCGCTAATTTAGGCTACAGGAGCTAAAGGAGGTTACGTTTCCCTATCATGCAATAATAAATAAATTGTCGCTCGTATCAAATATTTTGTAAACATGTTTATCGCTCATAATTTTTCTGAAGGTTAATAATACTACTTTGTTAATAAGTTTTGTCTACAAAAGTCATCTTAAAAGAAAATTTTGATTTATTAAAGCTAATACATGCTTGAATCAAGTATCAATAGAGATTAGTTTTTATAATAAATGAGAAGAATTTAAACTGAGAAATTTCAAATATTATTAAAAGTTACATTAGAGCTGCAAAGATAAGGAATTTATATCAGAACTCTCTAGAGCTAACTCAGTGGAAATTTCAAACACAGATGACAATCTTGCTATGATAAGACACGAAACTAATCTGGCATATCTTTCCCTTATTAACCTTCAATTAGTCTTAAAATGTTACTGAACTTTGAGAGATTTTCTCTGTTCATTTCACCGCGCAAAATACTTTGCTGAAAATAAAAGAAAATTATGGTATTAAAACAGACAGAACACAAGTTCGAACAGTTCACCATTTTTGCCAACGAGTCAAAAAGATGCAACAAGAAAAGTACTGTACTGCAGTATTTCTGGTAAAAGGTCAACCATACGAAATGGTTGGCATTTCCAAAGTGCATTCATTTAACATAAATGGGTTTCAAAGGCATTAGCAAATCTCAATAGTTTTGTTTATCAGATTATGCTTATGTTTCTGCAATAGCATGTCATGTTAAATTGTTCCAAAGGTAATTCTTAAGATAGCTGTTAACATGATTGTTCATTACTTCGGTCATAAGCTAAACCCGGTGATGGTCGACGTTGTTTTAAGCATAAACTGGTTTTGAAATTTTAAAGTTACTTTTTCTCTTTGTTACAGATGTTAGGCCTCTTAACTGGTCAGGTCTAGTGCTATCCATAGATATATCTATGGTGCTATCAGTGCAACAGCAGTCGACTGAGGATAAAATTGCTTTAATGCACTAATACCAGACAAAATTGAATTTATAGAAAAATTAATCTTTTTATGGCAATCTACAAATTTGTTTCAAAGTAGAAATTTATTAACTTTTCAACTCAAAAAATGTTAATGTAGAGGTCATACGCATAGGTTACAATGTTGCTTCAACAACAAGCAAAGATAACGTGCTCTATAGATATGTACGGTGTCTTTTTACGAGCTCACCATAAACGTTAGAAGTTTTTATTAGCAGGTTAACTTCGTCAACTTAAACTACTTATCATAGTTGAGACATTGGAGAGGCATACTGTCAAGACACTACAGATATTTAAGTTATGTCCGTCCACTGCTGGACGTTACTCTCCCCAAATGACCGCCTCATTTGATGTAGTCATGTTTGGCGGTTGTGGCCGTACGTCAACGTGCTGGCGGGCGTATTGTTGAATGGCTTTTCGTGATGACACCATCACCCGCAGAAGTATTTTCTGCCAGCCATTGATCACTACCAGAAGGGATTGGACCATCGATGACGTCACCTGTTAAGTGCTCTTAACATTATCCATCAACCTGTTGCCGTTGACTTCGCCGTAACCCTGGAACGAGCCCTAACCAGATACTGTCAGCAGGAACCAGCTGAGCCCGGGACTCACGTGAGGCAGGGTCATTACGCCCTGGCGTAACCCGAAGTTACCCGTTACCCGTACTAGAAATATAGTTATTAATAATCTTTAGACCTTGTTGCTTCCTGTACATAACAGAATAGCGTCGTAACTGGCGATAGATATCGCCACTATTTTAACATATTCTCAATAGTCACTAAGTAGAAATCAAATAAATGCTGGCCAAACAAAGAAAATAAAAGCAGATACAAGAAAAAGAGATAAATGCTGATTAATTATGCTCAGAAAACAAGTGATGGAGTCAAAACATGGAGGATTGTTAAATTGTAACTCAGCCATTTCTCAATTCTAATTCAAGAGCCCGAAGCCTAAAAATCCTGGCTTTGTTTCCAGTGCCATCTTTATTAAGACGAATAAAAGGAAAGCGTTCTAAAACGCAATTTGCTAAAACAAAGTTGGAACAGGCACTACAAATCAGCACAGATTATAGACAGGACAGAGTGTAATCTTATGTCGATTGTCCTGACGTTTTTGAGTATTGCAACGTAGGAGTTAATTGTGTGGCAAAAAATTTGTCTCCCCATCAAAATCTTTGGCAATTCATTTTCCCAATTAAAGCTCTCATAAGCTCCACTTAAAATTCTCAAATTCTTTTGTTTCAAATCAACAGATTTAAATATAGAATTACTTTCCACTGGTTGTGATGATGCTGGACCTTATTACCATCAATGTGGCTCAAACCCAACATCAATCAAGGTGAATGGGAAACAGATGTCACGCAATCAACGTGGATTTAACTGTGTTGTTCTCAATGCCTTCACCGGATCAATAGAACACAAAGTGCATTATGATACTCATGCTTCAACCACCAATTCGGAACAATTTGCCTCGTTTCTGAACTCTTTGTCCAAACACCGAATTGTCCTCTGCACAGTAAAAGACGAAGCATCTTACCACTTCACTTTGGCAGCAAGAGAGGCCGTCGTAAGTTTAATCTCTTCCTGGTATTTCTAGTGAATTTCATTTTCGTATAATATAACACAAAAGACATGAATGGAGCAGACTCTATGTTTCTGAAGCCCGTTCCTTGATTACAACATCACATTTCTGAAGGAGAAGTGCTCAGCGAGTAATAGGTAGGTGATCTCCTAAGGGGGCAGCCAAACTGATTTGGAGTTTCTTTTCCCCGATTCTAGAAAATGCGCTTGCTTTTCACGCGAAATCATATTCCCTTGAAAGACTGTATGAAAATGATCAGCCTTGTTTGAGGTTTCTTCACTCTACGTAAAAGCTCAATTTTACTACAATCTTTAATTCTTGATGGTGACCTTTCTCATATTCTCCACAAAAGCCGGTTTCCATAGGGCTACATTATTCGCTTGAGGGTCAAAAAGCTTGCAAGCGTTTTCCTTTTTAGTTCAATTAGATTTCCATAGATCAATAAAAAACTTTTTAACCAACTATATTCTCGAACAAACAAGGCTGGCATCAACAGCTGATTATCACTTTTGCATAGTTCAAACCCTGATGTCTTTCCATCTCACTTCACATCACTCGAGAATGAGTTCAACTTTTCTGTTATCTCAAGAGCAGTTGGCATGCACAGAGAATCTCTGATCCAGCGGTATTTTCATTACAAAACACATGCGCTGAACAAAATATCGCGAGCATTTCCGCTCAAGCAGATAATGCAGCTGTATGGAAACCGGTCTGGGGATAAGACACAGTTGATTTTCTTATATCCTTGCTCGGGGACATCATAAATGTGGAAACTGAAATAACAGAGCTATCGAATAGTTTCATTTAGTTAACCTTAAAAGGAAAAGCAACAATAGTGAAAACATTTATTGTCGTATTTGTCATACGCAAGTAGAAAATGAAAAAATTTAGACTGATATTTGACTCCAGTTTGGAAGTCTATGTGAAGCTAAAAATTTATCCACATTTATATTCTTAACTACGGTTTTCATTTTTTTGTCGACACAGACACGATTACTCAACTCACCAGCTCAGTTATTGGAATATCGAGGGGCATACGTTTTTTCTGGATACACTGGACCAGGTAAACCAGCATGGATTACACAAATGGCGCGTGGGGCGAGAAAAGGTCCAGCTACATTACGACTGAGTATTGTTTTTGAGAAAATCGTTGGACAAAATGCAGGTAAACAATGGGTTTAAAATCATATCAACTTCCCCTTCGTTATAAGGGAGTAACAAAAAAGTAAATGGACTTAGCATGGGACAGCAGTAATGTATGGTAGTTATCAGTGAAAAATCCATCTATCTGAAAATGTGTAACTTTCTACTAATTAATTTATCACAAAATACTAAATGCATAGCATTCATTTGCAGGAATTGATGGAACTTGTACCCACAATGCTGGCAAAGTTGAGAGACGATTTTGTCAACCCGTCTTTGTGTAGTGCAAAACTTGAAATTCCAATCAAACTAAACATCGCAGAACACATTGAAAAATCTTTTTAATCTGACACTCTTCAAGTCGTTAACCATCAGAAAAGAATGGAAACAGTAAACAGAAAAATTTATAATCAAAGTGCTGATCATTTTTGTATTTGCCAAACGGTATTTGTTCAAGAAAATAGCCATTTGATGCTCGGAAAGAAAAAAAATCATCTACAGTCTCTGCCATAGGTTATCCGAAAATCCAGAGTGCCCATAATTTCTGACATCTTATACTGTGAAGGGTTTCAAACAAAACAAGTGTCCTTTGAATACGACTTGGCATAAATTTTTCAATTTCATTATGATTTTAAATTTGTAATGTCTGGGTTGTTGATTTGGATGGCCAAGTATCCAATAGATTGTTTGTAGCTCAAAATAATACTGTTAGTCAATAGACTTTAGTGCATATTTCCATTTCCCCTTTTTAAAAGTTTGTTTGAGTGCTAGTACTGCTTCTATTAAGGTTCAAAATGTGAAAGTCCTAATTACATGTAACTTGTCACCTGCATTTTCATTACCATATATTTCTTTAGAAATTCAAGTTGGTTTATTTTCAACGGGATGTGATGATCCGGGACTAACACACAGGAAGTGCAGTGCCAATAAAAATTCAATTATAATCAATAAACAAGATCACACTCTGGATAGAAGAGGTTTCAATGTCGTTGTTATTAATGCAATCACAGGACAAGTTGAGCACCAGAAGAACTATGATACCCATGCAACTAGTGCCGAGTCTGACAAAATGGCGTCTTTTATTAACGGATTAAGTCACTATCGGATTGTATTAGCAGTGGTCAAGGACGAAGCTCAGCGAAAATTTAACTCAGCCTTAAAGTCGAGCTTGGTAAGTACAGTACATGGCTTTAAAACAATATGCAAGAACAAAAGATAGCATACTATATAATACCATGATTTTGACCAGATAACATAACATAACATAACATAACATAACATAACATAACATAACATAACATAACATAACATAACATAACATAACAT
>JANTCA010004731.1:0-10075 GCA_024741275.1 Chironex yamaguchii
GATCTCCCACACGCTGTCAGTGATAGAAATTTCACCACGTCTGCTAATGATAATAGGATCTGTCATCAATTTAAAATACGATTCAGCCAAGTGAGACTATAAATAACGACTTTAACAGAGTTGACAATAGCTACAGGGAAATAAAACTACTCTAGATATAACTAAAACCCATTTTATTCTTGTTACTGCCAAAGTGCTTGAAAATCAGCACGAAACTCGCGAGAATGACCTGAAAGTGGTACAAAATACTGCATCACTTCATGTGAACAAATTGACAGTTACTTGAATTAGAAGGAACAAATTAAGCTGTTGAAAACCCTTGTCTTTTTCGACTCAGTGGAAGCCATAGATGTCTGAAGTTTATCATGTCATGAGTCGTAAGCTTCTTCTGACGTTAATTTTCTTGTTTTGCCAATCGAATGTGTGATCATTTTTCCAGCAGTGCTCAGCTATCTCATGGCTTTTGGTGTCACTTCTCAGACACCACAACCAATGTTCCTTTTACACAGATTCCACCTTAAGAACCATGGTATCAAAACCCAAAGACCCAGTGCTAATCACTGAAAAGAATGATGTAGTGTAGAAGCCACAATGTAACAGACCTAGTAACACTGCAACATACTTTTCGATGCCATTAAATAAAATAATAACCGGTCAAAAATGCTTATATTCTAGAGAAGCAAAGTTTTTGAATAGACTCTCAGCTGAGTCTAAGCAAACCCCTTCTAACAATTTTATAGTATATTTAGGTTCAAATCTCTTTCTTTTATTTGGACATAACTGCGAGTAGGTTTCTAGATGTTATACATTTTTTTAAGATCGTCAGATTGATGAGCTCCTTGTATGCCAGTCAGCAGTCTGCTGTCTTGACAACTAGAGGTACGACCGGATTGTTTGACATAGGAAGAAGTGTCAGTCAAAGCTGTTGAAAATATAACGAGAGGAGCTATTGAAGATTTTGGAGGAGGAGATAGAGTAGGTGCTAGGCTAATAAGTAATTTAAGGTATGCAGATGATATCACATTGATCTGCGCAAGGAGAGAAGAATTGCGGCATTTGCTTAATCAAGTCATTGAAGACAGTGAAAAAAGGGGTTTGCATTTGAATTCAAAAAAGACGAAGGTCATCGTGTTAGACAAGCAGGAAGTGCATAGGGGAAGAAATATGAGTATCACTGGTGAAGAGTTGGAGGAGGTAACTAACTTTGTATACTTAGTTTCAATGATCAACACCACTGCTGACTACACAGAGGAAATCAAGAAACGAATGGAGATTGCTCGAAGAGTAGTGTCATGGCAATCATTTCAACAGCTTCTGAAATCCAATTTATTTGAGAACTGTCGCTCCAGCATCTAACCTAGTAAAATGGTATCGCTCTAGAAAGTCTGCCTATTAAACTCTGCATGTCTCCTTTACTGTGTGTGGCGACAACAGCATCATTGGCATACAAAAGTTCACGAACCCTTGCCTAAAGGTTTTGGCTTTGTTGTTAAGCCTTCTTAGAGCGAGTATTTTGTCTGTAGTTTTTAATCTGCCACTAACAGAACCGTCACAATTGTGGAAAGCATATAAAAATACAATAGCAAAATACGTGAAAAACAGAGATGCTTAAATGCAGTACAGAGGAGTATGTGTGTCTGGGGGTTGGGGTGGGTAGTAGAGGTAAAACACCAGGGTCCCAAAAATCACGTGTTTTTCTCCAGTTTTATCTCTGAAGAATCTTGCGTCTACGCTGAATTTTTAACTTTAACATTTTTGAATACTACCCGCAGTACTGTTTGAACTGTCACCTCTAAGGTGTAGACAGAAGTCAGGACTCGACAGGGATTATAACTTTTTTAAGCGAGTCCTTTTGATTTTTAAATGAACCTATTTTCTTATTACAAAAACCATGAAATTCTTTAAAAGTTTTAATGATATCATGATTTATTAATTCAGCCAGTCCAACCACGATCATAACACGCAACATTTCAACGATAGCCAGGAAAAAGTTTATCTGTATAGAATTTAGATACAAGTTATGTCATTTTTGCTTTCTATTGTGTGATTGCCATATCCTAACTTTGACCAACATATGATTGTACAAAAATAAATCTACAACGCAAAAAAGATTGAAATTGTAGAAAGGAAATCGATGGAAGTGTCTGACGCATTATTTTGAGTGGGAGTCACAACAACAAATGACGATCTTAAAAAATGTCAATACTAAAGATTTACACATGAGTAGCCAAGATGACACTTATGTTCAGATGGAGCGAAAAGAACAGCTTGGAGGGCATTAGAAATTTACGCCGAGGGAAATCACTTGATGGATGACACAAATATAACACAGATTTTACTATTTGATATTGGAACTCTGAATGGTTCCCAACAACTGGTCGGCTTGATGATATGGTACACTCAGGTCTAGTTCTACTCTCTAAGCAATTGTGTAACAATATTGATGACCAAACGTTACATTTCCAGTTCTTTACTCTGAGTCTGAAATTGAGAAGCAGCTGACAAATGATGACTCTTTCTTTTTGGCTATCGAGGAAATATTTTATTGCTTACCATTTGTACTATTTTCTTATTATATAAAAGTCTTACAGAATCAGCATTAGCTTCAGCTGGAAGCTAGAACAAAAATATCACGTAGAAGTTATTGAAGAGAGTCCTGGACGGTCATCGATACATCGAAAGTGTTATCTATCTTGGCAAGTACTTCAGTTGCGTTTCGAGACAAATACAAGGTTAGATCTGATGGTTAAATGGGGATCTTGTCTGCAATGAAGCAAGGAACAAACTACTTTGCAGGATAATGAAGCTGACTTAGTTTCTCGGGAAAAGAGGTCTTGCATTACTTAGCTTGCCTACTAGAATAGAAGTTTTTCATAACGGAAATTATCTAGAAATTTTAAAAATTTTGGCTTGTTGCGATCTTATTTTGTACACATTTAAAGTGAGGTGGTTTCAGCAGGAGTTTGAAGAAGTATTGCAAGAGTATTGCAAGCACAATATCTTTTAAAATGAATTTATAAACGCTTTCACTGCTAGATTTAAGGACCATTTTTTAAAATAAAAGGAAAAGACGACTTACTTTTGTATTACAGTGGACAAATTTTCCAATACCAACCACACTGAACAAACAAGGTTCAATACCTAAAGAGAAAATATGACATCTTCTTGACACATGTGTTCGTCAATTGTTGAAACAAAACTAGAACGGGAATAGACTCCTTAAACCCAGAAACCGTAGAAGACTTTTAAGAAAACGTGTGCTATCAGCCTCAAAAGAGCTTTCACAGACATTATCAGGAAGAAATGCTAGTGTGTGCTATCCACCACACGCAAATTTTGTTGATACGTGTGACTTCACACTAGTATAATTAAAACTTGTCAATGAGGTCAGCATGGTTTTTAGCAATTAGAAGTGGTTGAAAAACATTATTTATTACAGATTCTATACTTCATCAATATTCAGAAAGTTTCAACCCTTCATCAAATATATAATATATGGTTATTAACATATTACTGTTGATACAAAAATTACAGATACAATTTGTAGGTTCTAATGCTGAACAAGACTACTAAGTCATGTTGCAGAGAACTGAATACTGCAAGGGTATGTTGCAAAAATTTGTAAGTACAATGATGTTTTGAAAACATTGAAAATATTACAAGAAGCCAGAAAATTTGAGCAAACAGTAGGCCTAAAAACTTATGTATGTAGTATACTTCAAAGGCTGCAAAATTTAAAGCTTCATTGCTGACCTTTTGTTTTTAAATATTCTCAAATTACACATGGATATCTACAGTGAGACTGTTGTTGGTTTGGTGTATCACCCTCTTAAGTTTCTTAGTAATAGGTTTTTGTGTATTGGACTATCAGTAAAAGTCTATTAGAAATTAAGTAAACAGAATTTATCGGGTACTAATCATCCTCCTCGTCATTTCTTCATTTTCATCATCACTTGTGTCTGTTGCTGTTTGTGTAGCAATCTTTGTGATTTTTGCTGGTGGCGCCTCAGATGTTTCTGTGGTGAAAATTGTTCTCTTTTGCCTTTGCTGCATGTAAATATCTAAGTTTCGTGCTATTATCTTCTGTCTTTTCCTGGCCGTCCAAGTTTTATCGTTCAAGTGTAGCCTGAGCAGCATTTCCATCTCTTGGTGTGACATTCTGAGTCTTCTGTCAGACAGTAAGAGTCTGCAATTGGCTATACGCCCTTTCTGCAGTAGAATTTGATCCACTGATGCAAATAATAATCTTTGCACACAAGCATAGGTTTGGAAACTTGGATATTCTGTGCAGGAAAATTCCTGACCAATGTGACTTTACATTTTTTCCTAAGTGGTTTGCTCTGACAATTACCTTGAATGTCTTCCATTCTGTGAGGACATTCTTCTTGCCAAATCCAGCAGCCTCAAGCGTTTCTTTAAAATGTTCAGCAAATGCCACCACATTAGTCACTTCGTATTTTTTATCATCTTCCCAGAACGCTGGATCTATGAATTTCGTACATTTAAATCGTTCTTCTGTAAAATCAGAGAATCTTACCTCCAAGAGTGCAATTAAGGAGGCACGTACTTTTCTTTTGGCTTCGCTGGATTTTTGACGACTTTTTTCACTTGCATCTTTCAAATTATCGAACTTGTGCACAATGTATTCTTTTTGATTTGGGGACTTCATTGTGTGGCCTTCTTTGACATACTTTGCAGTTACAAGAGATTGGTCACTTTCTGAATCCTTAATGCAAAACCTGGCAAGGTGACTTTCCAGAAACTCATCATTAGAACCAGCACAATCTATGGAATCTTGCAAATGAGAAGTGCTTACCTCTATTGCTGGCTTACCATTGTATGGAAAAACACCTTTCTCTTCAAAAACTTTAGACGATTTCTTCATTTGCTGCAAAATTTCGAGATAGCAGCATACAAATCAGAGAATTTTGTAAGAAGAAAACTTCTCCAATAGCCCTTTCACTTTGGGTCTGGAATCCCGAATCAATGGGTTGGCAACAATATGTTCACAGGCAGACAAGCAACCTTTGAAATGCTACAACCCTGTGTTGAATAAACCTTGTTCCCTTTATTGTGGGCAGCTTGTAGTACTGAATATCGAGGACATTCGCGGCTGACTTGACCTCACTGGAAATTTTTGCAAAATTTTTTAACTAATTAAAATTTGTGGCATAAAAATCATCAACAGCTTAGAATTTCGAATTTTTCAATGCTTTTTTCACTGCAAGCTCTATTCTGTGGTTAGCACAGTGAATCTTTAGCAGCCAGCCCCTGTCCTGTCCTATTTTTGTCATCAAGCCTGATTTTGTCCCAATGTTCACACTGGCTCTATCAGCAGTGCACGACAGAAACTTTGTGACAACCTTTGTCCCATTAATAAAAGCTGATGGTGACTTTTTTGTGTTTCCTCACTAAGACAGATGGTTGAGGATGCCTTCTTTATTTCTTGCACACACCTTTTACCAAATAAATTTTACCATTCCATCAATTTCTTCACACTTGTGTCTAATAACTCCAGATTTTCCATATGACATGAACGTCCTCAATTCAATCTTGTTGCCTTTTTTCGACATTTTTATACAACAACATAAACTAATGGAAAACTTGAGCACGCCAACAAAACGGACTGATTATAACAACTCCACAAGGCTTTTTGCTCAGGATTGGAGCGCTCAAGGCATAAATAGCAGAGATTGCAACATGTTATACTTCACAGTTTCCGTTGTCATGACTGTGTCATGAATCTTTAAGGATTTAGCAGAAATATTCAAAAATTGTTACGTTTCAGCACCATTATTTGCAGTAAAGGATATTAATTTTGTCATAAGGTTGCATGAAATGCTCCCCTTGGCAGTGCACGGCGGAGGGTCGATTCCGCATTGGTACCAAGTGGATTAAGCATGACCAGCCAGTAAAATCACTTTGTCTCATCTGCAGTTCAATTTTTTCAAATACTCTTTTCCATCCCCCCTTAACTTTACGGTCGGCTAGTGAAAAAGCATCAAATTCTTTAAAATTAAAAAAGAGATTTTTTTATAAGATTATTTTTACGTGATGCGTGCTATCAATCGCTCACATTTTTGGCTTCGTGAGTGTGTGGATGCATGCAAGTGCAATCAAATGCATTAAAATACAATGTCTGTTTCACTTCCACTTACTAAAAGATCCAAGAATCGAGATTCCGAGATAATTTCCACAATCATATGAGGAGCCTTTGCAACCTCAGAGGTACAATGAGGCTGTAAATCTGACATTTAAAACTCCTGTGCCTTACCATTTTCTTCTTGTCAGAGCATGTGCGCTTGTTTTAATCTACTACCTTGTTGTAGTACTTTGAATAGAATGACAAGTTCAGTCTCCTTTCTTTTTGGTACTGTATCGATAGCTGCATTATAAATGTCTGAAGAATTCAAAAATAAGTTGGCAAGGTGTCTTATGTCCTTATAATTTCAGATGAATTTTTGAGCTAAATCATGTTGTGATTTATCAGGGACAACAAGAACTATGGGTGGAACATCCACTGATTGACTCTCGGTCAGGCTCTTTATCCATTTCTTCCATGTAATCGCTACTTCACCTTGTATTTCTTCATCCCACGATAACTTTAACTGACACAGCTGACTGTAAAGGATCTTGGCAGTGATGAGGACAGGCGATGCAATGCCCAGGGGATCAAAAACACTATTGATTATGGACAGCATATTCCTTTTTGTCAATATATCATCCCTTTGCCTTTCGGTGCATTTTGAAAAGCTGATTGTAAGTTTGTCTCTTCTCTTGTTCCAGGAAATGCCAAGTATCTTTGTTTCATTCGCTTTAGTGCCCATTTCTTCTTTTGCATAAGTTTGTTGTGTCTTCTTGTACTATTGGTTTGGCCCCCAAGTCATGATCGTCCACTTCATCGATGTTACTGTGCTATTTGTAAAGACTGAATGCTGCTTCTTGCAAAATATGTGTAGCCTCCTGCTTGAATCTAATGAAGTCTTCTTTGTTCTGGCCACCGCATTGCACATCGCCCACATAAGTGTTTCTGAGTAAGGTCCCTACAGTTTCCGGGAAATCTTCTCTGTACTGAATGACGTGTTTGTTTAAGGTAGCTCCCAGGATATATGGGCTTGATACCAAATATGACTCTTGTAAACCGACATGCCACCATCTTTCTTTCTTCAACATTGTTGTGCCAAAATAGGCGCAGAACATCTCGATCTGCAGGATTCAACTTGATTTGTAGATATGCTTTCTTAATTTCCCCAGTGAGGCAGCTGGTTTACATGCAGTTTCGGAGTAGGATATCCAGGATCATAGGCTGCAACGATAGTCCCCTTTCCAAGCAGTTTAGTAAAGGTACATCTTGACTAGATTTTGCTGAGAGGTCATATACGATATGCATTCGAATGGACTCAGCATCTTCTGTTATCATCAGCTGACGAGGCACATAATGTATAACTTCACCAGTCTGCTGCTCTGGGACAATCTCCAAGATACCCTCCTTGATTTGTGTCTTCATCACTTCATGATATTCTTCAAGTTTCTTCATTCTTTCCAACTGTCTGGTTGTACTGTGGAGCCTGGGGATTATTGTGTTGGCATGATCTCCTTTCAATGGCAACCTTGTGGAATACGTTCCATCATCTAGTCGCTTTAAATTGGCTTGAAACCTTTCGTGAAATTCTTCATCCTTTATTCTGTCTGCATCTGTTAACCCAAAGACTTCGCTTAAGCACATCTGTTCAAGTTCATCTTTTCGTAACAGCATCAGCAATATCTTCTCTGTTTCGGCATTAACACCCACTGTTTTTCCCAACAAGGTCCATCCAAGCATAGTATACTCTGCCCCTGGATCGGCATTAACATTTGGTCCAATTCTTAATTCTTTGATAATCTGCCGCATTCTTTGATGATATGGATTGGCAGCATGTCTTCTTCGGTATTTTCATCACTGAATGCCAAACATCTGAGCCTGCTATATTTCTTCTTCATGGCCTTCATTCTAGGATTTGGCAAGTATGTCAGTGTATCCATTGATGCACTTAAGGCCCATGCAAAACCCATCAACCACATTGGACTGTACTGTGACCTTGAAGATCTACAACTTCCTTTTTACTGTGCCATTCATCTGCTCGATGTTTTTTGTCTCCATCCCCACTGGTTTCAACTGCAGCTGTCTTACAAGGTTGGTGCATATATATGAGCTTCTTGCCTCACTGTCCACCATAACACGTGCCGGTATTCCATTGACTCTGGCCACAAGTGTTGCATGATGAGTAGTACTAATATCTAATACTCTCTTACCCATGTCTGAGTGCTGGTTTGCATTCTCTTCTCTACCCATGCTTGTTGTATCGCATAAGGAGGTGTGATGTAGTCGATTGCACTTCTTGCAACCTCTGGATTTACACTTGGCAGCTTTGTGTCCATAGCCAGTGAAATTGAAACGGAGTCTTTTGTCCTTTAGGATCTCCTATCTACGAGTCAAATCAAGTACTCTGTGGCAGTCATTGCTGTAGTCGCAGTAGACACAACTGCTTTGTTTCCCTTTTGCTCTGTCAATGGTGTTTCCCAGCTTCATGTTGTCACATTGCTTCAACTCTGCTTGGCGTTTATTAGCTCTCTTCTAGGTGCCAACAGTTTCACTAATCGGCAATGGATGTCTGTCAATGTATTTCTCCAAATTTTCTACAAGTTCTTGTAGATTCCAATTTTCCCAGTCATCGTCTTTCTGAATCAGAGTTTCCTTCACTGGTCCTAGCTTATCAATTAGTATGTAAACAAAGCTCTGTGCACTATCCAACTTCTTCATGGTCACCAGAGTTTGGACATTTCTTACTAATTTGTTGTAGAAAATGTGGATCTTCGTGATACTGTGAATGCTTGAAATCAATTCCAGCCCTTCCAACTCCTTGATTAATGCTTTGTGGATTTTGCAGAAGACCTGTGGACCTTGCCACAGGTCTTCTGCAGAATTCTTTTAGCGTCCTCATAGCCATCTTTGGTGTGCGGTCCCGCCAGGATGTCCTCTTTCGGTATTCCATCGACTGACTCTAGTAAGTAATTGAACTTACTGATTTCTGCAATGCTTGATGCATCCACTTCAACCATAAACTGATTCCAAAACCGGAGCCAGTCCTTGTAATCTCCTCTGAATGGGGTGATCGTATACTTCCGTAGTTTCACTGACTGCCTGCTTTGGTTTGGCTTGCACATGATCCTCCATTCGCGTCCTTGCCATTGTCATCTCCAACTCCAATCTTTTACTATACCATTCTTCCTCTCGTTCTTGATCACGGATTTTGACCTCTTCTTTTTCTTGCTGTCTCTTTCTATCAATAGTTGCCTGCTCTTCCATCAGTCGTCTATGGTGCTGTAGTTTATCTTCTTTCTTTTGTTCTGTTTCTCGGTGCCTGTTGCCATCAAGCTCTTCTTTGAGCCTCTTTCTCAAGGTTTCGGAATTCTTTTATCCTTTCCTTCTGCTCTTTATTCCATTCCAGTACTTGATCCATTGTCTTTTCCTCGCCAAGTATTGCTTCTGTAGTCTCGTCCTTTAAAGTCTCCAGCTTCTTTGTGATTTGGCATATTCTTTCGTATGCCACCTCGATTTCCTCTTTTCCTCCTGCCTCCAAAGCATCTTCAACGCCCTCCAGCATGATTCAATCAGTTTTTAGGTCCTTGTCGTATTTTACTTCAGCTACCATTTTGCCTTGATCTCCTTGATAGTTCCTTGTACTTAATGGAGTCCTGGCAGGGTCGCCACTTTTAGTGTGGGGAAAATTCTAAGCAAAGGCCATGTGCCCAAGAAAATTCCCAGTAACACACTAAATATACTCACTGACTTCTCTATTGAAATCTCGGTAGTTTTATTAAGTCACGGTGTGATAGAATATCCACATGACGAAGTCTCCACTGAACAAGTATCTGTTAAACTCGTAAGATCAAGTGAATTTACAAGAGTTCAGATACGTATTTTTGTTGGTCAACGGATATACTCGTTACTGAAAGACCACAAAAGAAAAGAAACCACTTGTCAAAGAAATCCAGGAAAAAGTAGAAAAGGCAAGCTTTTATATATGGCTTAAAC
>JANTCA010004732.1:0-26241 GCA_024741275.1 Chironex yamaguchii
GCTATATAGCTATTATTTATCTACCAAATTACTCATCTATTTACCAAATTACATACTTACTTATTTGTTCATGTACTTATTCATTACTTTAGTTATGTATTGATATTCGTATTTATCTATTTGCTTATTCAATAATTCATATATTTAATTCTTGTTTATTTTTTATTTAAATGTTTATACATTTATCAGTTTAGACATTTACTTATTTAGACATTTGTATATTTTTCATTTATGATGTTTATCACTTCATTCAATACATTTTCTATGTTTCTATATTTGCTATTTATCTATCTATTCACTCATTCATTTTTTTATTCATTCATACATACATTTATTTATTCATCGATCTATTTATTCATTAATTTATTCAATCATTCATCGATCTATTTATTTATTTATTTATTTATTTATTTATTCAATCACTTATTTATTTATTTACGTGTTTATTTATTCACCCCTTCACGTATCTATATATTTTTATTGATATATATATATTTCTCATTATTATTTATTTATTGATTGATTGATTGATTGATTTATGCTTTTAGGTTTTTCCATCCCGAACGTCCATTCTTGTTACTGAATATCACAAGCGGCTGTCTGGCTGACGGATTTATTAATTGGTTAGGTGATTGATTGATGAAGTGATGAATATGAAATTGAAAAAATAATGGGAAGTCCGCAGTTATAAGCAAGTATAAAGTAAACCTTCACAGATGATATTCATTCTAATGAAAGAAATCTTAAAGAAATGTGGGCTACCAATAAAACAGTAATAATCAAAATGTTCAAAACTACTTCTGAGCTATCAGAAATTACAAAGTAGTCTTAAAAATTGATTGGCGAGTAAAAGAACATCACTAAATATAGCTCAGGCTTCGAGTATGATGGTTGGTAATCAATATCAACTCAAAAACAACGGAAAAATCTAGAAACCCAAAATTAGCCCAGAATAATGGTTTTCAGGTTGATCAGCACTTGCAGTGAGATGAAAATTTAAACAATATCAATCAAAACAATTTTTCCAAGGACTAGGTACTGAAATTCTTTAAAAAGACATCTTCAATTATATATCAAACAAAGGATGTAGACAGCTCCTGTAGGACGCGATTCTAGATAATGGGTCAATGTGGAAAGATCACTCTACAAAAATTGCAGAAGGTGGAAACAGGGCAGTCAGAAAAGTCACGAATAGCCCCTATACTACCTCCTAAAGTGGAAAAAAGTCAAAAAAAGTTATACAAACAATTTAGCACACCTGGAGTATGTGTGAATCAAGAAGAAACCGTGCTGCTTCAAGATAAATGGACGTTTGGTCTGCCTTTTTGTCAGAATGAGGTGACTCGTCATGCAATGTAGTAGATGTACTTAACGTTTCAACGCCTTTCAACAGAGCATCGTCAGTTGCCGAATGAGGTCTGTCCTTAACAGTATCAGCCACACCAGAGATGTTATAGTCAGTCTCTGGAATTACTTCTGCCGCCAAATCCAGTTGTGCTAACCCTTCAAAAATAAGATACTTCAAACATTATAGACACTTCATCAAACTATTAAGGGCATACTTCTCGCATTAATCAATTGGAGGAGGTCGAAGCGAAGTAAAATATCCTTGGTTACCACCTTAAATCGATAACATACAGTGGTTCGTTGCAAACAGAAAGTCGTCTGGTACACAACGACTAAGATTTATTTCCCACAGAAACACTCGTATACAAGATGAGATAAATAAATTTCATCTTTTAAAATTAGCCTGTATCATTACATACACTAAGAGGTGTTGTTTGACTGTCTGTTTCTCCGCCATGTGACACAGTTGGATTTCTATGATTTCTAAGGAGTATTGAAGATAGATGAAGATGGATCTGAACTAATTGGTTAGACCTGGGGTAGTGTTCTGGGTTAAACCTGATACATAAAGCCAATCAAACCTGCTTTTGTCAGCTATACAGCAATATATTATTCATTAGCTAGCGAGTTCTGCAAAACAGAGAACGAACCATATGCCTACAAGATCTCAGTCACGAGACAGAATATCGTTGCATGACTAAGTCTTGTGGGTCGAATGTTCACGAATGGATCGTTCTCTACTAGAAAAGCGCCATAGAAAGAAACATTTTAAACTTCATTTGCTGCGTACTAACTCCCAAGGCATTACATCATTATAAATTATTTACTTCATGATGGTAATGTCTTAATAAAATACCCATGGGTATAATAGTGGGGGCATTGAAGTCGTTTGGTGGACGTTTACAATGTCGGAGTACTTGCTAAACAAACATTACCCCTTATCCAGACCTGAAAAAATATTACAAACAAACACAATAGTAGGTCAGTGGGTAGTTCGCTTAGGATCTCTAGAAAAGTATTTCCCCTAGTTTAAAAGTATTTCACGTAGTAAAGGCGTATTATCCGCTTACGGCCATACCTGGACGTTCATCAGTCTTAGCCTGCTCCTCAATATCACTTATTTCTGGATCACCTTCCAACTGAACATAAGATTTACGTTGGTCGACATCTCCATTCTTGATATTGTTTAATCTTTCTGCTTCATTAAAGGCTCGTTCTGACAGAATATTGTTATCCATACCTGCGTAGTATAAACCTGAAAGACAGAGAAATATCATATTCCCAGCAGAATTAAACAAAACCGTAAATACAACATTCAATGTTTCGAGAAATACTCATTGCTTCTCAAGATTGCAAACACGACATAAATTTCCTATGTAAGCATTGTAAATACTGTTGCTGTGTATTTGATAAAGTAAATAGAACGCATTTCAGGAACTGTTTTTGCATACACTAGCGTAAGTTTGTTCTGCGGAAGGTTTGCCTAATCAAGATATTTTTCCGTTTCAAGGATAACTGAAGTGCGACGAAAGACTTAGAAATAATATTCCAGTATAGCTAGTGTGGGAAAAACTCATACTCTGAAGAGTGTCAAACGAAAAACGCTTTTAAGTCTGTTTTAGCCAATGTCGGAAATTTTCAAGGCGTTTTTCGAGTCTATATACATTACTTATCAGCTATGCATTACCACTAAAGCTGGATTGACAGGCAACCAGCCAGGCTCGAACTTGCAATTCTCAGACTCAAAACGAATGTGCCATTCCCACAGAAAAGCTTGGTAAAGGACTTCTAAAGTCCTTGGTAGCACAGATAGAAAATAAGCGGTGGTAATGGGTAGATGCAATACGTTCGTTTGCGTTTCGGCTTTAGCCACTTTAGTGCCGTAACATAACATACCAAGCATTGTCCATGCCATAACACTTTCTTGATCCACAGCAGTGGCAGCTTCGAACAGAATTTCAGCAGCTTCGAAATCCTCTTGCATCATCGCTATGCAGCCATTAAGTACTAGACTGTTTTAGAAAAGGAATAAAAGTAAAGTATGCCTTTACAAATAATACGATCAGTGTTAGTGGCTTATGCATGACGAATAAAGAACCAGATCCCATATTGTTCTACACTGTTTTCCGTGCCGTACACGCCACTAATTGGTCCGACTCACAGTAATAAATTATCAACTAAAAAGACGAATAGAACAGAAAGTGATGGAATGGTAATAGATCTCATATGATTCAATCAATATTGTGTCAAAACATGACCGAAAGGATATGATGCTATTCCTTCTGCAACAAATCTATGACATCTTTCTTAGAGAACGTTAATTGTGAGATCAGGTGGCAAATATGTCTGTAATAAATAGATTATTCATAACTGCATATCAATTAAAGCAAGTGCCATGTCAAAGAATGCCTGGTTAGGAGCTGCGACCTGATATAATAAATGACAAATTTGGCCCTAGCCAAATTTTCCACAAACGATAATGACATAGTTGTTTTATGTAGTTAGCGTTGGAACGTGCTTTTGGTTTATGAAAACGTATTACTAAGAATTACCTCCGCCAAGGTATTCTCAAGGTAATTGCTTTCTTTAGCAATTGTATGTCTGCCTGTCTGTCGTCGATCTGTCGGCCTGTTTGTTGTCTGTTACCAACTTCACGAAAAAACGTATGGCAAAATTCTCACAAAACTGTTACCAGAGTTGTGTATTAGTCCATGAAAGAACCCATTAACTTTTGGAAGAATTCCTGATAGCCGTCTGGATTCTGGCGCATTTTGAAATTTGGCCTTGGCGGAAGTTTTTCTGTCTCTGACTGTCTTGTCTACACTTGTTTTAAAAATGTCAGTCCACACAAATGTTATTGAAATGTCTTACTTTAAAACACGGAAGGCGATTTTACACTAGCAGAAGGTAAAAAAAACCCGATAGTACTATATGACGAACATACTTGCCATTAAGACTACGTAATGTGTTAAAGTAATAATAAACATATCCATATATATACATAAATACGGATATAATGCATACCCATTGATATGCTTTTGATCAATCGCGACAACCTCTTTGAAGCACTCTTCTGCCTATATGAATAGAGTTAATGGATAAAACAATTACAACAAAGAAGCATCTCATCTGTATGTAAGGAGCATTTCGCCCAAAAAGTGACGTTGACAGGCTGGCTGTACATGAAAAGAAAAGAAGAAGGTAGAGGATTGAGTAGTGTTGAACTGGTAGTTAAGGGAGAAAAGAACAGTTTGGTTCAGTATGTCTTGAATTCCAGAGAACACTTGATTTGAGAAGTTTGTGTTGAAACGATAATACACACTGATGGTACCATGCCAAACAATGAGTTCAAGAAGCAAGTGGCTGAAGATCTTAAAAGTAAATGGATGGGCAAGAATATGTACGGTCAGTTATTAAGGGAAATACCAGAAAAAGTCGACAAGGAGGAAACTTGGCAGTGGCTATCAAGAGGCAACTTAATGGTTCAGACAGAAACTTTACTGTGTGCTGCCCAAGAACAGACAATTAAGACTAATTACATAAAGTACCATATCGACAAAAGTGTAGATAGTCCTCTCTGCTGAATGTGTGGGGAAAAGGGAGAAAGTGTCCAGCATATCATTAGCGGATGTGAAAAACTTGCACAAAAAGAATACAAAAGACGGCATGATAATATAGCGAAGAAAGTCCATCGGGAATTGTGCAAGAGGAATGGGCTTGAATATCAAGAGAAATGGAATGAACATGGTGAAGGTGCCGTAGAAAATAATGATGTGAAAATACTCTGGGACATTAATATGTAGTGCGACAATGTTATTGAGGCAAGAAGACCAGACATCCTACTAGTTGATAAGAATAAGAACTTTGCACCCTCATTGATATAGCAGTGCCCGATGATGTTAGGGTGGATGAGAAAGAAAGAGAAAAGATTGAAAATATCAGGACCTTAAAAGAGAAGCCACGCGTTTTTGAAATATGAGAAAGGTTCACGTTATACCGGTAGTTATAGGTGCACTAGTTAGTTCACAAAAGAGTTTACCAAATGGATAGAAAAAGTTAAAATTCCATGCAACACAGCTGAAATGCAGAAAACTGCCTTGTTAGGTACAGCTAGAAGTCTAAGAAGAGTCTTGAACATGTAAATAAGGGTGAAACCCTCCTGTTAGACCTTGGTCGTTAGTTATGACTCATGTAGCAGGAGTAAGGGGTATAGGCGGGTTCTCTTAGAGGTAGCACCTTTGATAAACCTACTGTTCGCATACCTAAGTCGATTTGGGTATTGGTGGGATCACTGTCCCCCAGGAGGACCCTCAACTCTCACTTATAGTAGTTAGTTGTACACTCTAGCGGCCATACCCTGGGACCACCATTCGACCGTGGTGCTAAACTAAATGAGGACCACCAACTACAGCTGACGTAGCAGAGGGAAAGCTACCCCCATTTTGCACGAGGTCTGTACTGGTGGATGAGACAAGGAGGGCCAACGGCTCAGACGGCATAGGCGGCAAGGTGTGTGACACATCATAGGGCGAGTTAGTAGCAGAAAGTTAACTTTGGCCAGTCACCTGCGAAGAGGATAGAAACTCACACAGTATTATCCGTTGTTAAACAGAATGAGAAGTCATAGTAAGAAAATCTAGTCAGGCAGGGCGAGCCTGGCTCCCTGCGGCGGACCTCGCTAATAGTTACGGGGAAGAAGTGCATCCCAGCCAGGATCTGCATCGGAATGAAGAGTTTGTCCCAAACTCGAAAGAGAGGAACAGATCTGAGAAGATGTCATTGAATGGAAGACGATTGCCCTTACATATGGGATGTTGGAATGGAAGATCTTTGTGTCAGTATGACAAAGTAGAGAACCTCATGAAAGAAACGGTTAGACTGAAGATAAATTTGATAGGACTGGCAGAAACTAGATGGAAGGAAAGTGGAAAATTAGTCCTTGAAGAGTACATTCTGTACTATTGGGGTGGAGAAGAACATGCGAGGGGAGTGGGTCTGATGATGGAAAAACGATTTGGAGAGTCAGCAATGGGCTTCTTAGCAGTCTCAGACAGAGTAATGATGGTGAAGTTGAAAGCAATACCATTCAAGTCGGCATTACTATGCGTGTATGCACGAACATCAGACCATTCGGATGATGAAGTAGACAAGTTTTATGAAGAGATAAATGGATGTTTGGAAATGGTAGACAAAGAGGGAGTAGCTGTAATAGTGGATGACTGGAATGCAAAGATTGGCAAAATAGAAAGCAAACCTTAAGCCGGGGAATATGGCCTGGGAGAAAGAAATGAAAGGGGTACACGTTTACTGCAGTACTGTCAAGAACAGGACATGGTATCAGCTAATATGCTGTTTAAACAACATCCTAGGCGGTTATATACCTGGTAGAGGCCTGGAGATATTTACAGAAATCATATTGGTTACATCCTGGTGCGGAGGCATTACCATAACCATGTCAAGAATGCTTTTACATACCCAGGGGCTGATATTGAATCAGGTCATTGTTTACTAGTGGCAAAGCTCAAGCCGAAAAACAAGTAACCGGAGAACAGAAAAGTCTTAAGTAAGCAAGTACGATTTGATGCAGCTAAACAATGAAGATTGCAAAACGAGATTCAATCTTGAGGTCAGCGATAAATTCCAGGAGCTAGAGGATGTAGAAACTGAGCAAGGGGATGGATGTCCTCAACACATAGAAAGATATTGGAGCAAACTGAAGGAAAGTATAAAGCATGCAGAGAAAGAAAATATCTCAAAGAGGGAGAGAACGAGACACTAAAACTGGATGATAGATGAAATATTGACACTTATGGACAGGAGACAACAGATGAAAAGGAAGCCAGGCAACCACGCCATCAGTAGAAAGATTAAAATTGAATGCAAGGTAAAGGAAGATTTTTGAACAGTAAGTGCAATGAATTGGAATTGCCTGAAAAGGAACACCGCATGGCAGAGATGCACAGTAAAGTTAAAGATTTCACAAACACGAACAGAAATAAGAAATCAAGCTCAAAATCTGGTTGTGTGCAGGATGAAAACGGAAACTGGTATTTGAGAAGGAGGCAATAAGGGAGAGACGGAGAGAATGCGTCAGCAAGCTCTATGACGACAATAGAGGCGAGAAATTACCCATTACCAAATTACCAAAAGGGATCAAGATGGAGGAGCTGGTATCTGTTGTGGCAGAACTGAAGGCAAGCAAAGCAGCCGGGGAGGAGGGGCTAGTAATAGAACACCTCAAGGCCTTAAATGAACAAAATATGAAGACTGTATTGAAACTTTGCAATGATATCTACATTAGTGGGGGAATTCCAGCAGACCTCAGAAGGGCCATCTTCATAGCGCTGACGAAAAAAACAAGGACAACATTATGTTTAGAACACCGTACAATAAGCCTAATGAGTCATCTGATCAAAGTTATCTTAAAAGTCATCATAAGAAGAAATGAAAGGCAAGTAGAAGAAAGAATAGGTGTGACGCAATCTGGTTTCCGCCCTGCATAGGCACCAGGTAAGGCATACTGAATCTAAGACTGTTAATAGACAAGTACATGGAGTTGGACAAAAAGCTGCATGTGAGTTTTATAGACTATGAAAAGGTGTTTGAGCGGGTGAGACATGAGCAATTGATCAGGACCATACAAAGGACGGAAATGGATGGCAGAGATCTACAGCTAATTCAGAATTTGTACTGGGACCAAAGTGCAGTAGTAAACATTGCTGGAGAAACATCAAGACAATTCTCAATAAAGAAAGGAGTACGGCAAGGGTGCGTAATCTCGCGAAAGCTTTTCAATTTATACACTGAGAGTATTTTTGAAGAAGCAGACAGATTACCGGGTGTGAAGTTGGGAGGAAGAAACATCATGAACTTGCGTTTTGCAGACGATACAGACCTGTTAGCAGATTCAGCAGAAGGTTTGCAAGACATAATAAACCTGGTGAATGTAAGGAGCAGGGCAAAAGGATTGAATATCAATGTAAAGAAGACGAATACTATGGTGGTAAGAAGGAACTTGTAAGAGACATGCAGTAGAAATGTGAAGGTAGAGGGAAAGGAACTGGAGCAGGTGGAAAAGTTCATATACTGGGGCCAACTGAAAACAGCAGATGGAAGTAGCGATGAGGAAATCAAAAGAAGAATTGAAATAGCCAAAACTAACTTCATGAATATGAAAGATCTTCTGTGCAGGCCAAAGTTAAAACTGGAAACCAGGAAACGGTTGTTGCGATGTTACGTACTCTCAACGATTTTGATGAAGAAACGTTATGTGGATCATATCAGAAATGAAGAAGTGTTACGAAGAAAAAGGACGAAGAGAAAATTGTTAGTTAACATCAAGAAGAGGAAGTGCAGATATTTTGGGCACTTGGTCAGAAAAGGTGGTTTAAGGGGAGCTTGACGGAGGGAAAAAGTTTGATTTATTATCTATCATCTCAAACACAAACGAACACTTTCACAGGTAATAATAATTAATAATTATAAAAACTTTAACATAAAAATGTTGCATTTTGAAATTTCGGGGCCATCAAGCTCCATTAATTATCAAACAACGAAAGAACGATTACAAGAAAACGTTTTTGTTCTTGTGAAGGCAAAGGGATCCATTTACTAAGTGAAAAGCATGGCACGGATGGGATCCTATTGGATACCCTTATGTACAACATCTCATGCACTAAAGTTTTTAATAGGATCATCAGGAGCTTGGATAAAGAGTACTTTAAAATAGTGTTCACAAAAAGAGGACGACTTTCTCTTGTACAGCTCTACACGCGCGTGGAGATGTCATAAGTGAAACCAACATCACCCATATCAAAGGTCACATTCAATATATAAACAACATGTTGTCAGTTTACAATAGCCGGTTTCATCTCCCATTCTTTCAGGTCTTCGTTAAGCTTGACTGATAAAGATGAACTTGACAACAACAACACCTTGAGCACTGAGATGTTTGAGCTGCTTTTTCACCAATTATCCAAACAAGTTCCTCCCGTTCTTGTGTCAGTATTCTGGTTACTGCCACTCTTGGAGATATAAATGCATTGACTACAGACTTAAGGTGGGTACTTCGCACAAGCAAATACACCCATACCGCGCTTACACTCATAGATCCAATACATTATTTCGGTTATTCGTGGCAGGAACTATCAAGGAAGTCAGAAGCATATAAACGTGAACCTCTATAATATTGTAAAATCAGACAATGGGCTTCTCAAATTCAAAGGATTATTTAGTAGACAAATAAACTTGGGACAGCTTATACACCGGGGACTGTTTACGGATGGAAACATATTAAAGACGATCTAATAGGCTTTAATATCTTTTGAGACTTTGGGAGTCGAGAAGTGTCATAACCTACGCGTCTTCCTTTACGATTTCACTCTTGATGATTTCATTGCCTCAATTATCGAACTAATTTCCCAGTTTTGTCTAATGATCACGCCAGGTGTCAAACATTCTCGCTTCCCAGTATCATAACATCGATGCTAAGCTGAGCACATGTACACCTTATATTTACAAGTACAACATTCAATGTAATCACACAGTCCCATCCAAGCACTTACCTTCGATACATCATCAATCAACAGACAAAATACTCCGTAGTCAAGCCAGTGTTTAGGATCATTCTTATCTCTAGTTATTCGCTACAGAAACAAAATGATACGAATAACATGGAATGTATTAATAATCAACCATGTCTAGGTAGAGAGAAGGATCGTCTACAATTCCACCCAGTAGTACTCAAAGATTGACATGCTACAGAAATGTTTTTTACTTTAGGGAATAAACAAACTGCCCATAAACTAAAAGTAGTTGCATGTATGGATTGTATGAACAACAATTGCACATGATAAAATGTGGAAAACAAGTACATTCCCTGACCATATCTGAATACAACCTTACAACAATTTGAAAGCAGGAATCTATTGGAGTATCAAATATTAAGGGAGTTCTACACATACGTCGCGTTTGCAATTTAATTTGTAGCAGTACTTCCAATTTATGTCAAAGGATGGTGTATGTTCGTGTCTTGAACAATCTTTTTGTGGTACAAAACTTGAAAATCGCCTTCAAAATTTGCGACATTGCGCTAAAAACATACTTTAAAGCTTTTTTCGTCTGCACTCTTCAGAGTATGAATTGTCAGAAAGGAAAGAATATGTATATGGCAACCTATTTATACGAAACATGTATGAAAACATGATTAGTAAACACCACCACATCCTGAAGTCAAGCTTCGAAATTTACTGGTCTTGACTTACTCAGTGATGAAAACTCAGTGGATAAGTAATTCTTACCTTTTCATTTCAGCAATCCAAAAGTCAGACAACAAGTCCGTTTCTATTGCCCATTGCAGTTAATATAACTTAAGAGGTCAGTGAGTAAAGATACACCTTTTGCATCTTCATTACGATGGCTCAGTAATAGGCCGTCCACGAAAGAGTCGACTTGCAAAATTTTCAACAGCATTGAAGATAGCAAATACTTGGCTTCTCAGATGGGAGACTCCTCTAAACAAGTGAAACATTTCTAGTGCAATCAAGCAACTTCAGATACCACATCGCCATCCTTTAGTACGGGTCTGATTGATGGATGTCTAAAAGTTTAGTGCCTCTATCATCACAAGCTAATGACTCCACGTCTTGTAATGTGCTTTTAAAACGAGCGATAGAAGACATTGTGTTTTTGACATTTTTAAGACGTAAAAAAGCATTAATAATGAAGTATCTTTAACTATCTGCTGCAAACCGTCTATTAGAAACGATTAAGCAATGCGAGTAAAGAACAAACAAGCAATAAATATATAAAGAGGAACAAGCAAAATGCTCAGTCTCATTTACTACCCTGGATTAGAATCCTCCGAATCTACAAACCATATAAACGTCCTCAATATGTATCTTCTTCATTGGCCTTTTAATTTCGCAGTCATCCAGCTTTCGTTTCCTCCATTTGAACAAATATATATTTGATCAATCTTTTTGTGGTACAAAACTTGAAAATCGCCTTGAAAATTTGCCACATTGCGCTAAAAACGTACTTGAAAGCTTTTATCGTCTGACACTCTTCAACAAATATATATTTGTCGCGTGTTTAAACTGTCAAACTACTTCTGCTTCTATCCAGATGCAACAAATAACCACCGTTCGCAAACACATGGCCACCAGCGCCGTTTTCGTATCCAATCTTCTGTCAGGCAAGATAATATCTACTGAGAAACTTCTGCGCGTGGGATGGCAATCACACAATGGATTTTAAGGCGTGCGTGAAAGGGCGCGCGTGTGATCGAGTTATGATTCAATTTAATTTTTACTTAATGGAAATTAGTACAAGGCACGTACCTTAGGCGTAAAATTGCTGCACGCTAGTGCATGTTGCTTCCCAAAATACAATAGGGAACCCCTCGTAATAACAACGTCGAAGGGATACGTGTAGGTGAACGTGGAACCCAAATTAAGGAAACTATACTATGGAGTTAATATACTCGGTACAAGATAGCACAATTTTATTATAATCATGTGCACAGAAAGAGACCACAACTAAGGCTAAAATTGTGTAAAAAGGAACGTGTATCAAAATTTATGTGATACCACTTAACACTAGGTTCAGGTTTACCTTCTCTATTATTGCCGAAAAATAAATGAGACTTTGACCTACCTCCTGATAATATTTAGCAGCTATCTCAAAATTGAATTCTGCCTACAGCAAATTGGAGAAATTGTTGTTAGAGTTATCAAGGTGCAACTACAGTACAGTTTACACAGTGCAGAAACATATATATCTGTCTACATATCAAAAACATGATGCAAATGAAGGGTGTAGATGCACAAATCAAGAAGCAAACTGACATGCTTTGTCTAATTAGCTAATTTTAATAAGTGCGCCTTCTGGATTGGTAATAGAAACCAGACTAGGATATTCCTAAGCACAATATAAAACAGTCCCCAGGTTGACGCGTTAAGAAGAAGATAAATTTGGAATTTCATAAACAATAAACTGATTCGTAATTCTGTCATAAGGTAAAACTTGACTTTGGGTAAAAAGCTTTGTTTCATACCCTCTATAATACTTCCCTAAACTTCTCTTCGATTCTGATTGAAACGGAACCTTTACATTTAACAGGCGGAATGACTTCAAACTTGAAAATGAGCATAGCATAAAATTTACCTCTGCTTCCATTGCAAAGTGTTTTAGCATTTCCGAGTTTGTGACTGGAGGTGGAATTTCAACTGTTTCCTCAGAGTCCAAATACTAAGGAGGTGGAAAGTGATGATAAAATACAGGCAGAATACTGACCCAAAGTAGCACGTTTTACTAGGAGACTGACCGAGATATGTTGGGCGTAAACTGGGGACAGTGAAAACATGTCAGTGACTAGCATTACCTTTTTATGATCGAAGTAACAATCAACCAAATTCGTCCAGATAGGCGATTGTACTGGCGTGTTTGTATGTTAAAATGTGTCCTAACAACCTGCTAACAACTACTGTGTCACTTGCCATCGAATAAAACGCGACGGTCCATACTGGAAAGGAAGCCTGGATGACCTTTGCTGTTGATGATGTTTCTTGCTAATGGTAATAAATTAGGCAATGATATGGATTATCTGTACCACCCCAGGCGAAGTTTTGTGATTTTGAGAAAAACAGAGCAAGATTGCAAAGAGTAGTCGGGGTGGTTGCCAAGGCCATTGTTGGTCACATGCATTCTTAAGACTCACGATGAAAAATAGGAAAGGCAATTATACGTATTCTGAACCACATTTTTTCGCGATTTGAGTATAAAAAAGTAACGGAATCTTTTACGTATTAAAAACGACACACATCACGATCAATATTTTACAATTGGATATCGATTAAGCAGACTGACCTTGTTTAACCCCATGTGCATTTGATCAACGAGAAATTGATACAGTTCACTGATAAATGCTTGCATCTCTTCCTGACTTTGAAACCCTGTAGTGTTCATAAACTTTTCCCTCACAAGCTTGATAATGTAGTACTAAAAGGCACAAGAAACAATCGCGAATTCGTTTACCAGTGCAAATCATGATAAGTGTAACCAATTAGACTTTTAATCTCTTTTTCATCCAGAGACAAAATAAGAAGCGAATATTTCAGAGAAGAAATTCCCTTTTACAGAAAAAAAATCATATTGCTCGCATTTGGCAATTTACTGTCTTCTGAAATGATGCTAGATCTGTGTATGTCTTAGAAATTATAAATAAACATGTTTGCAACTATATCTTCAGAATAACATTTGGATCGCACTAACATACTTAGATAAGGCTAAAATATGAGTTTTGGTGGTAAAATGCTATCTTTTTTATAAAGAGAGCCGCCGTGGTATAGTGGATAAGACGACGTTCTTGCAAGCCAGAGGTTGCGAATTCAAATCCGCATCACTAGAAACAAAATTCCATTGGTGAGAGAAGGTAATGGGAGTCCACTCTCATAAAGAGCTCACTTCCTAGTAAATTTTCTGACCCTGGCATGGGAATAAGCTACGCTGAATAATGAGCACGTTTTACTCTTTGACATACGTAGTGGACTGGTATCTTAATTAAAATATGTTTCAATTTACAGTTTTAATAAGTCAATTAAATTCCTTAGTTTCACTGTTCCTGACGGATTTGGCATCCAGATATAACAGAACATTGCCTCACTTTGATTATATAACAAAGATTATGAATTCTGGAGTAACTGTCAGGACTTTCAAAGGGGGCGAACATATCCTGCAACAGAAAACAATTTTTACTTGGTAAGTGTAAATTTTTATATAGCTATATACTCGTAGTTATTCGGAAACTGAGGCTCAATTTGGCAGTGTCATATCTGTCGGGAACATTACGACGTGAATATTCGGTAGGCAAAATGGAAATAGATAAATTTGTTGTCTAAACATATATTATTTAAGCTTTAACTGAATATAATTGAAAACAACGTCCACATGTATGCACTAAGATTGCAAATGCAAAGGGTTACAAGGGAATAAACAAGACCGGTAGAATTCAAAGGCGTAGAGGTAATGCAGTTTTAGTTAAAAATGATGTGGTAAAATAATGACGAAAATGCATTTCAACGAGAAATGTTGCTTAAATCGTTAAAGCCGGGCAGTTAAAAATAATAATACGGTGTATCCTAGTGTATCCCTAACTTTAAAGGCAATAGATATTTTTAGTTGCTGAATAATGAATCTACTACATGAATAAATATTTGCAAGGAGTGGAACATTACCACAAATTCGACCACTGGGTATCAAGAGCCAAAACCCAACTGTGGGTAAAGTGACCATTTTTTTGTATTTGTATTTTGACTCAATTCCTTATCGGTGTCATATGTATAAGTTAATTTGCTGCAATCAAAGGACTGATATAATGATTGACGAAGGGAATTAGCAACTACCTTCATTTGCTCCTTAAATGCAAAATATTTTCCTGACGAATTTAGTTCGTAAAGGAACTGCTTCCTCCTAGAAAGGAAAGAAAATCGAAAAAATTTTAATTGTTATCTTTTACAGTCACCCAACTAAGAATTCTTGGGAAGCCTTTAATCAAAAAACTACCTAAATATTCCGTGCAACTACAGGTGGTAAGGCTTCTTTAAGACCCGTCCCTAATATAAATGAATCTTAAGGACAAAGCTAACAAACATGTACAGTAATAGTGCTATCAACTTAGCTCAATTTGTCTATTTATCTGAACATACCGGTATTCTAGAAAAAATAAAAAAAGGGTTTAGTATTAGTCGCTTACATCCTCTTTTTAATGCGCAGAACGGGTCTATGAGGGGTAAATGGGAACGTGGAAATTATTGAAGGGTATGAGCTTTTAACGGAATCTTTCTGGAGTGCGATGTATAATGGACAAATCTAAAACAGAAATTTGGTTATTTGGAATTAACATTAGGACAAAAATCAAATCAGTTTGTTAAATTATCGTATTTCATTTTTGGAAAGTGATAACAATGAATCGTGTCTGTTCACGTAGCTCGTTACTGTGACTCATAGATGCCTGCACATGTACATCAAGTCTTCTCGCCTTAGCATTGTCTACCGGGACCACCTGGATTTGGCTCTTCAATAAGCACGTGCAGAACTAGTTTACAATTCTAACACATGACTACCAGTGTTTGTATCCAGCTGTTTGAACACTACTAGCCAGGCATCCATGATCTCCTGTACCCTATGTTCATCGCATGGCTACGACTGATGCCCTCTCCAAGCACTTGCCAAGGGTGCTGCGACGAGGATTCAGTTAACAGGATGCCACTAACTATCTTACTGCCGTTCCGTTACCTTTCTTCTGGACCTGATCCATCCGACCTTTCCACATCATCACCAAACATATACCTACAAAAATTGAAAAAAGAGATCAAAATCACCGCTGTTTACTTGCATTCTGAAGTCTGAGGGAGTTTATAGAAGAATCTTTCAGAAGTAACAATGCAACAAATGACAATACGAATGTCTTTAAAAAGACAAGGATACCGCAAGTTTCATCTCGTGAGATAAAATTCGCACCACTGTAAATGGTATGGATCTGTGTTAATTACAATAAGCGACTATAGTTTTATCTTCAAGACCCAGGTAATAATACCATAGCTATCAAGGCAGAGAACTTTGAAAGTAAAAAATAAATCTGTTTAAACTAACTGATAAGGATGGGACTAGCTTATTGCAAAATGTGTTTGGGAGAGGCAAACCTGAATTCCTCGAGTAAGAGTTTCGCAGTTCTTGCAATTTGCGACTGAAAATCATTTACAGCCTGCAACAAATGAAATGATTAAATTATAAAGTATACTAGAAAAATGCTATTTCGTGTTTTTCATAAGATTTTATTACGATAAACACAAGAAGTACACCATTGCCCATTGCCGGTGTAACACTTTGCCGTTTAACAATGAATGCCTGTCCTAAACGGCTTCTACCTAGAAGGTGGTAAACAATGTTATTTGTTCTTAAAAGACATACTACAACATCGATTGTTAATAGGGTACAACTGACGAACCCATCAATCGGAACCCATATCTTCTGCTGCTTGAAGGTCATTTTAGCACATTGTGCCTTCTTTGATATCAGTAAAGGCCTCTGTCAAGCGTGCATCCGCTCACGCATTTATTTACAATCTCCTTAGATTTCATCTACTTAAGGCAGGCTGAAACGTACGCAGCAAACGAAATATTTCCGGTTATAATGTATAACAAAAAAAATAAGATATAAGGCTAGCGAAACAGTTCTCAGTGTTTTGCTTTTAGAGGGACTAATAATGGTAAAGCACAGAAAGAAAGGGATAAAAAACAATAGCAAAACAAGATAAGGATAAGAATAATTTTCTAACAATGAATGTACACTGTTCTTTACTTCCACGAGGGGGGACAATGATACTTCTTCCCGTGTGGACCATCTGCTTAATATTACTATTGATGAATTCAGGTTCATTAGACGACCTAAGAGACCACGGAAGGTAGAGTTACGAAAAAGCTACCTTTTTGGCTCCACCAATCTTCTTGGGAAATTTTGGTCTCGCTGGGATCAATTCAGCAACCCTGGAACAATGTTGAGCAAACCTTATAGTTTTTCAGAAAACGTATCGCGGGTATTACAAGATAGACTAAAAAATATATTTAAAAAGTACGACATGTTCGAGATCGCATCCGAACGCCAAAATTTTAAACGGTGTGACATCGCTCGCTAAAAGAAAGAATGACCTGATTTGACGAAGGGAAAATCACATGCAATACATTTTTTCCGTTTCGAAATGCACGTTATTTTCGCATGGATTGGATATGGTCGACAACGGTTTTGAGATTATTTGACTGACAACCAAATTTCCAACGTTTCACGTGGCTTAACTTTATTGCAAGATTTCGAGATTTTATTACGGATTGAATAATTCAGAAATGCCAAAATCTACAACAATTTATACCCGGCAAGTAATTGTAATTGAAGTAAAGAAATCTCCAAAGATAACAGACTCAAATAAATGCTCCAACTTCCAAAAACGTTTATCGCACGCCTTATCAGGCAAAATTACGCCAAATCTGTATTAGATCAGAAATAACCGCGATAAGGAAACATCCAGTGATATAGCGGTGGTTTCATAAATACAATGACGAAATAAGAGTGGATTATCTCGTTCTAACAATCACCTTAACCAACATTAAAATGCAATGTTATAACGTGTATTTAATAATGAATCGATGTAATCCGTGGTATAAACTACGGTTCTTACCTTTGGGTGAGTGCCTCAATTTGTTTTTTAGGCACAAGAGGTTTATCAAGAGTGATTTCAATAATCATGTACGTCCTAGCATCAACATATTGCTGCAAATCAAAAATATACACTATACTTGATTAGTTCGTTCATACTTTAGCTTCACCGTATTACAACGCTTCCTTACAGTTATTAACAATACTACGCTTCGTAATCAACTTAGGATCAATCAAACGAAGGATCATCTGAAGCAAAGGCATCAGATTTCCAGTTATGAGACCTGGGCTTGACTCTCTCCAGTCTCCAGTAGTTGCCATCATAACTTTACTTCTCCATCTCAAACAAGACCTCCCAGTCTACTTCTATATGGATCATCACGAGGGTCAGACTGTCATGCCCAAGAAAAATAGTCGGAAAAAATTGCTATAGCGTAGGAGGTAATATTTTCAAAACGAAGTACATTTGAAAGTAGCTTAAACAATAACATTTTATTTGGAGTAAAAGTTGGGCATCTTTTTCTCAACAAGGATTTACCAGAGTAAACCGGAGAAATGTGACAATAATCAACTGTGGTAAATTCATATTCAAATGTCGAGAGCTTAGTATAACAAAGAAAATATCTTCAATTACTAGAGGTATTGAAATCGGAATAGTGACGTAGTCATGCGTACCTGTGCCTCTGAATTTTTGCTGTCAGTGTTGTCACCTTCCGATGATGCATCTGGTGGTTTTAGTACAGCAGCAGAGGGCTATAAAAATAGGCAATATATTTGATTAAAACTCCCTTAAAACCAACGTGCTAACGATAGACGAAAAAAGTTCTTTAGATTTTTACAATGATTTTCTGCCAGCAGTCGTGAAACGTGTTAGTAATCACAACAATTCACAGTCCATGCCCGCCAGAGAATCCCAAATTGACTTCCATCTAAACTGCATTGATTACAAGACTATTGCTTCCTTCATATTGCGAGTACAGGGTCAAATGAGAGACAGTAATGCGGCGGTCAGCAAAAAGTGATGCACAAATTTCATTTTTAAGAAACAAAATATCGTACCAGAAGTGTACGATACCCAAGGTTGTCACTCTTTGAAGACCTTGCAAAAGACTTGAGATTGTTCTATGATTGTTGTATTGTTGAGCAAAGCAACAAATAGGCACACGATAGAAGACGCTAGCCAAAAGTACAGGAGCTCGTGTTCGGTTGTGCAAGTTAATTTAGAGTTGAATTTCCAGTTAACTTTAAAATAAATAATGAATTTTGGTTGGAATAACAATAATTCCATACGTAGATAAAAATGATAACAGTATGATGTCCCACTTTATTTAACTCAAAGAGTTTTTGTGTTGTGTTTTGGCTATGGTAGTCCAACAGTGGGTGAGCATAACAATATTCGTCCTAAACATTATCCAATACATTTTAAAATCGCATTTATTGTAACGTCAGATTAAATTTCTCCTTCAACTACTGTGGAAAAAACCCTGACAGTATGAAGCCTGGTCGCACGATAGTCTACTTATCTATTTTGTCCTTACAGTAATGCCAATCACAGCGTGCGTATCTTAAGCGAAGTCTTTCCAGCTTCGTGTGCAAGGGAGAAAACACTTGCTTTGCTTTTTATCTTTTGAAAAAATTTTATCTACGAGAAATTTAGTCAACGTTAAGCTCAAAGATACAGCAATGTACTATGTTGCGTCACCATGATTCAGTCTTCGAAACAAAGATTTAGACACGGTGGCAAAGAAAGAACAAAACAAAATTTTCGTTGTGTATTTTCGTTGCATATTGCCATTATGAATAACTAAAAAGCTTGAAAATTAAGACCACGATGAACAACACTTCAGTACTGCAAGGTGTATTTGTTTATATAATACATGGAATGGCCAACAAAGGACTGGTCCTTTCTTGCAGTACTGAAGCGTTGTTCGTCGTGGTCTTAATTTTCAAGTTCTTATTACGACTGCGTCTTTCACCTGATGTCTCAACTAAAAAGCAATAGCAAGCAATACCGTATTAAATAACCACCGGGGTCAAGAAAGAATTACTGTTAGGTCTCTTCAGAAGTGCGGGCTGATGTCAGTTAGGTATACCCTAGCAGACACTAACCAATTGCCGTGCGTGGTCTCTACAATCAAAATGCTATTGTCATCATTAACGTTGTCACTCTCAACACATGGGTGTAGATAGCGACTGGTGATCACATCCAAAGTAGTAACAGGGATTTGGGTAAGTATTGGTCACCGCACTGTAAGTATTGGATGTTATTAATTCTCGCTATCTATCTTGTGAAACTGTCGCTGCTTTTCTGCTATATTAATTCATCACTAGATCCCCTTCTAGCTCGTATTTCTCACACCTCGAGTATAAAATAAGGACCACCTTTCAAATGAGACTTGCTATCGTGTCACTAGGCCAAATTTGCATATAATATCGAGGTAATACCTGACATATTTCTTATCCTTTTTTACAATACCACTTCTCTGTCCACCAATTGCAGTTCTGTTCATCGCCACTCCAAAATGAGCCAATCTTGCTGTGATGTATTTCCACCCAAGAACGATGTCTTACGGGATAACACATTATTCTTTACCACAAACTATAAGTCTTAATAATACTTGACGCGACCTATCACAGCAGGTGACGACACAAAATTCTAGAAGACACACCACAATATAACATAATACATAACGGTAAATGAGGGCACACTACACAGACAAGGCATCATAAACCTGACACGCTATCGTACGACAAAACACGACACGAAACTAGTGCTTAAATAATCACATAAATAAAACACATGCATGGTCACCACAGATGCTATAACAAGTTACTCTCGATGTAATACTGCAAAATTCTGGCCACATTCGATAAGGAGTGACTGTGGCATTACTCTGAAACTGTAACGCAACCAGAACAAGGAATGTCCCCATTACACGACGTCGATAGCATGCCAGTATCATTTGACAACAGCATAAAACCTTGCCGACATGGGCGAATTTGTGTCTTTTTTCTGTGGTCGTTTACATGATATGGGATAATATCATGTCACTTCAGTAAGTTATCGGTTGTGATGTCACATGACTTTTATTTGCGCTTGTGTTATTGTTTTACTGGCGTGAACTTGTACCGGTATGGGTATCGACATGGTTTTAATCCGGATTCACACGTTCTCATGCCAGTATGCTATGGACATCGTGTAAACGGCTGACCTAATAACAAAAGGTATCTTGCCGATATCATACCATACCGACATGTTACCAACATTGAATAACGGGGTCAAGAAAGAGTGAAGCGGAAAGAAGGTTAAATTTGAAGTCGGTGGATCATTTATTTTCATCAGTTGGCTGGAGTACGGATTTTCACTGGTAAATACTATCTGGCAGAAAGCGCTAGCTTCGAAAATGGTTAAGGAGAACAATCAAACTACTCTTCCTACCGTGCAATGTTTGTTTATGCAGGTTACAAAGAAAAAAATGCATATTATACCTTCTGCCGCATTTCCGCCTTTCCAAGTTTTGTAGGTGCCTGTTTTACAATTCCCATTGATGATGCAATACTTCTGGCCATACCACCAATCACCTTGGATGTTTCATCTGTCAATACAGGCTTTTTGCTTGTCTTACTGAGGAGTTCACTTTCAGAAAACGGATGCACAAGATAAGCGCCTCTTATCTTTTGTACACCAGGATACAAAAGCGGAGAAAAATCAACATAAGCTACGCCATGATGAGTCATACTAGTGTCTTCCTCTATTTTTCCCTTTGCTTTCGTCATCACAGGCATCAGTGTTCTGGAAACTTCCACTGGCCAGACTCGATATTGTGCAATCTTGTACTGTAAGCTGCAACAAGGAAGAAAGCATGTGGAGATACTTGGCACGGTCATTATCATTTGTGTTTTACATTACAGAAAGGCAGCAAAAGAAGTAAGTAAGTAAGAAGGCAGTAAGTAAAGAGCTCAAAATACAAAATATATTTCCTTGCTTTCACTTTCGTGGAATAACACACAAAAGATGATGAACGTGCAAGATTTCTCTGTTAAATTAACGTAACAATCAAAAGGTGTCAGATTCTGGTCGTAATTGTGTTAGATACCAACGATTAAAGCGAGCAATTAATTGGTCTTTAACTAATTTATGATGGGAACCTGACTCTGACATCTTGGTCTTGTTCACTAAAAGTAGACAAACAACAAACTACAAACTATACGTACGATAGAAACAACTGGGTTTTCTCGGAAAGCGACGCTTTGACTGCCTATTGCCAATCTATGACAGACAATGTGACCATTCGTTGCACGCTTCCAACTATATCCTGCCCTGCTTGTATCACATTGCTGGATTTACTGTCGTATTCTTTGATTCTTCTCTACATTTTCTACGCAGTTTCCGCCATAGGGACTGTTGCACAGCATTCCGTATATAACATGATCTTTTAACTAGGTCCTTGCGTCACACAATTCGTGCCGAAGACGTCGTCTCTGATTTGAAAACAACACGTGTGTTCTGCTTCTCTAAACAACGATAGAAACTTTACGACACTACCCTGACTAGTGGTAAGAATGCTGAGTCTAAAGAATTAAGTTCAGGTTCTATTAGGGGGCTTCGTTATGTTTTTACTGACTTTGTGTACAAGGATCTTGGTTAACTGATATCAAGAAACCAATCTGCGGGAGTCTGAGAACTAATTTAGCTTTAACAAAAATGCTTACCAATAACAAAAATATAGTCACTATAACAAGGTATTGCTATTCCATTCTGTCTTCAGAGGCAAGGTTAATGAATTTAATGTTGATAAAGAGTTAACATTTCTTTTTGTTATGCAAATAAATACTATTTCAATTTTTAAAAAATTCAAATAGCATTGGGATCGACTTTTCTAATTTTATATTGCAACTACTATTCGGCAGAATCGCGTTAGTTTCAGGCTGTTAAGGAAATTTTTAAGGGAAGAATTTATATACACAAATTTTCATAAAACATTTTGGTTTCCATGTGTAAAAGTTTGAGAGAGAGGGAGTTCACACACCCGAAAAGCAGCTTGCTCGTGAACTAATTATAATTGATACGCAAATTACATGCATACACGAGAACAAGAACTTGAGGAACAAAGGTCAAAATAAACAATAATAAGTACAAACATCACAATATTACACTATGGTGGCAAAAAGGTTTAATTGTCTTGCGACGAAAAATAACAAAAGGAGTGCTTTAACTGTTCGTATTTCTTAATAAAGCAAAATCAGTTCAAAACGTATAACCTTTTAGTTAGTTACTTCATTTAACGCGTGGACTACATGACGTGTAACCGTTAAGAAAATGTTACCAATCGTTCTTGTTTTTATATACTCAGGGTGCCCAACGGAGTACATATGGCAACAATCAAGAATGATGTCAAAGTTTTTTTCCGCTTTGCTTAAATAGAAGGAGGTTAAGTTTAATTTTTAAGTTTGTCACTTTGAACGTTTAATCTTCTTCTTAAGGTCTTTCCTCATCTGTAAGACAGCAGCAAAAAATTCCATGTCGTTACCTATACATTACGTCAGAAAAGTAGTTTGAGACAAGCAGGCTGACAAAACAAGTATACCAATATCTGTGCATACGTATTGAAAAGTCCATCCATTATGTCGGTCGGACAACATAAAATACACAATTGATTGTAAAACTTTCACGTCAACTAAAACTACGAACAGAGTTAACAGGCATCGTAACAACGAACCCGTGTTCGCTTACCTTTCCGCTGCAGCTGGATTAAGAAAACATCTACGTTCAGCATTCCAATTGATGGACGGTCTCTCACTCTCAGCCTCCAGTCGAAACGGAAAGTCCTGAAAGAAAAAAAGATACAATATACGATGCAAAAGAAGCAAGCCTTTGCAACAGTGGGACTGGTTGTAAGTCAGTAAACTCGCGAACCAGAGGGTTAGAAATCTATTGTTAAATCTTCGTCTTGACGTCACGACCTTGAAAGTACTGCAATTCACTTGCAAAAATGGATAGCGATGTGTTAAGGTCAAATAGGTCACGTAGAGGGTAAATAATGTTATTAACGAAGGAGTTACTTTGCACTATAATAGTGACATCACTGGGTTTGCCTGAAAAGGGAAAAAAGCTCTGGAACTGATTGCAAATTAAATTATCGAAGAACGTTTGACAAATGACCAAAAGAAGATCTTCTTGTCTTAAAGCAAAATTTCAGAGAACACAACTAAACGAGTCTGTTGTGTAGGTAATCACCAAACGATAATGACAATGATCGACACTATCAAACTGGGTCAAAAACCTTACAATCAAGAGTTGCATAGTGAAATCCATCTCACAACTAAAAACTCTGTCTGCTACTAGTGTAATCAACTTTACTTATCGTTGCAAAGAAAGAGAATCTTAATATGTAGCTTTCCATTAAAATGTTATTTTCTTCCAACGGTCGTCAATGCGCATGAAATAAGCTTCCCTGGACCATAGCCATCAGTTACGAAAATAATCCACCTTCTAAAAATTGGAAGCGCCACAGCAGCAGCTAAAATTCATGATTCATATGTTATGGAGCCATAACACCTTAATAACGTCTTGCATTCCAGAAGAGCTGTAGCTGGAAATGTTACCAAACATTTCAGTTTCATTAAATAAACCGTGGCAGCAGTGTCCCAGAAGCCAAGGAAAACATAACTAATATACAAAGCTAGTTTACTTCCTGCTCCTTTCAACAATTCTTTGGTATTCCCTGCTTATTAAATACCTCAAATGTGTTCCTTCAGTACACAAAAACAAGTAAAACCTCGTCTCCTTTGCCGTAGAAAATGAGAACTGTAAAGCCATTGGTGCCAACAAATGATAAAACTCGGGATGAATACAGGCTAATATGGCTTGCAGGCAGTTTCTTATTCAAACCAAGGGCATTCGATCCCTGTAATTTTACTTCCGTCTTTGGTCGATCACATGTTTCTCAGATAATTTTGTTGATACGTTTTTCTGGCAGCTAACTTCCTTCTTCCTCACGTTCGCCATAAATATTACTAAACTAAGAGTAGCAGCATTTACAAGAAGTGGTCAGGCAACAATAAAAAATCATAAATGGGATAGCGGAGTACATTCTTCGTCATTCTTACCTCCTTACTTTTCAGTTCTCCATCCTCAAACTCATAAGCCTTTTTGGTTACGGTTCTAAAATGTGAACACATGAAAATTGATTAGACTGCATATTGATTATCCAGGAATACGTTGGCAGTTCTCACGTAGACGGTACCGAGGTCATGATTCTCTATTCTTAAACGTCAAAGAATGGTGTATTTTTGAGTCGTATATTACTTTTGTATACCATTGGTGAACGTTGGCCATTTTAATCGATCAATAGTATATTCACACTTATACACATACATAAACATGTATACACATATACGTACGAATAGAGTTAAGGAAAAAAGCTATCAACAGCGGTGGTCCACGAGTCGCGGTCTTGTATTTTTGGCCTTGTGGTATTTAAGTAATGGTTGGTTTGTTGGTTGCTTTGCTTGTTGGCTTGTTAGCAAAATAACTCGCAAAATTATGGGAGGATTTTGACGAAATTTTCAGGATAGGTCAAAAATGGGCTAATTTAAAGATGATTAGCTTTTGGTGGTGATGCGGATCACGTCTGGATCCAGGAACGAAATCTTCATAGTGCTAGTGAAAGATAATCCAACAATAAATAACAAGACAAAGACATCCTCCTAGACTGTTAGCACTTAGGGATTAACAAGCAAAATACCAGCCAAAATAGTATTTCGCACCTTCAAGGCCAGACGTTGTGAAATTAAATCAATTCTTTACAGAAGCAAACTCAAGAGCCCTGTGAGCAAGACCAGGAAATCTGAGTTAACGGGGGTTTGCATTCTCAGAGTGCTTCTAATTCAAATTGTCTTCAATACAATGTGGTATAACTGACAGTTAAACAAGTTTGTCAAACTCATAAAAACAAGCTGTTCTCTGAATTATTATGTTTGACATCAAATAACTATCTGGTATGATTATTGTACCAATTGTGGATTAGACAGTACAACATCAGACATTCAGCTGCATTCTTTCCCATTTACAGTGTACAGTGGTCAAACATTAATCATCTTTAAGTTAGCCCCTTTCTGACCTATCCTGAAAAATTCGTCAAAATCTGCCCGCATTTTCTGTGAGTTATTTTGCTAACAAACAAACCAATAAACCAAGCAACAAACAAACAAACCCCGATGAAAACATAACCTCCAGGGCGGAGGTACCAAGATAGAACATCACAGTGCGGCTGCTTTTCAGGCAGGAATACAGCAATACTAATGCCTTGCACTCAAAAGCGGTATAGTAAAAGCCTGTACACTGTATATGCAAGAACGTACGTATTACGGAGAAAATCTCACTGATTTCGTCCAGCCTGATTCGTTTTTCATCTTTCCATATTTTGATTTAAAAGTTGGCAGAAAACGTGTCTGAACAATTCGATTAATCACCTAATTCGCAGAGGGTGTCTATATCAAGTTCACACAGTGATTTGATACTTACGTGTTTGGTATATACATGCATGCTCCCATAGCATTAGCAGCAGATGGCCACTTTTTTTGATTCGTCACCTCCTGTGGCATGGAAGAATTCATTATGGATAATAATACAAAAAAGTTGTGATCTAATTAAGCACACTAACAGAGTAAAACAGTCTCTCG
>JANTCA010004733.1:0-10073 GCA_024741275.1 Chironex yamaguchii
ATAGATAGATAGATAGATAGATAGATAGATAGATAGATAGATAGATAGATAGATAGATAGATAGATAGATAGATGATTGCGTTTACTTTTCCACTCAGGTCTCTAAAACAAACAGATAGGATTAAGTGTATACCTCAAGGCAGGACTCCCAGACTGCCAAAATACCTCCATCAGGTGACCAGGACAGGTCCGCTGCATCATTGGTGTCAATCTCAAAGCTCTAGAAATACAAGTAACAGAAATACAAGAAAACAAATAATAGAAAAACATGCTAAACAACTTAAACTTTCAAGGAACCTACTTGACTTTCAAGTTCATTCTACACCACGTTTCTGGCATGCACATATTGCTTTCATAAAACTAAAGGACAACCATGCTGTCGGATAAATTTTTCAGATTATGTCAGCCAACTAGTTTTATTTGAAGCATTCAAGTTTTGAGTGAGCATTTGACCTTGGAACCTGGGTCTTATGAGTGGATATCAGACACCTTTCCTACAGTGTTAAAGTGCATCTCCACTGGACGATATTCGTGACGATCGTCATAAACAGTTGAGATGCACCTTAACACTGTAGGAAAGGTGTCTGATATCCACTCATAAGATTGAGATACGATTTTTCAGATTGTGTGTTTGGGTTGTTTCTAAATTCTGATTGGCGTTTACTTGGACGATCGCTTAAACAATTTTTACTTTTTCGTCATGCACTTGGTGATCGCCCAAAGACGAGTCAATCAGATTTAAAAAGCATCCCAAACAAACAGATTGAAAAATGTCGTTATAAAACTTGTCACGAATTTTAATGACGATCGATACAAAAATCGTCTGGTGGAGATATGGCCATAAACAGCTCAATAGGAAAGATCGAAAGACCATTAGTTCTACAGTTCGTCCACTCATGTTATCAGGTGTCTATCTATTGGCGACTACCCTTTCAAGCGGCATTAGTAGCAATTGCCAGTCAATTTCACATAAGCATCCTAGAACAGTTTTACGCAACAAGCAACTTTTACTAGCAAACAAAAAATGTATCTTCGCAATTCAGTTGTTGTCCTGACTTAAGACATTCATGATAAGTGGGCATTCCTAAGCAGCTCATATCTTGAAATTATTAAACTGTAAAGTTTTGTGCTGTCAGTGCTGAACACATTAACACTGTTGACATATGTAAGAATAGAAATCTCTCAATACTTTCATCTTATGTGAAGCAAATCAAACTATATCTCTACTTAATCAAAATAATGACCCATACCTTTACAAGCTGCCAGTTGTCAGTGGCATATATACTGAGATAATCTTTACAATTCTTTCTTTCTAATAATGCCATAAATTTTCCATCCTTGGAAAATTGTAGTCCTCAAAGAAATAATGAAGAGGGCAAATATTCTTGCAGTAGCAAAGGAGATACTTTATTCCAAATGGATAGTTCAAATCAAATAACCCACAATGACAGATCATGACCTAGTATCAACACAATTCAAAGCATGAGACACAGAAAAGATAAAATATGTTTAGAATGTCAAATGGACTATTCACTTGGCTGACACATTTTCAAGGGATTCAAGTGGAAAACAAAGTTAGTTTACCATTACCAAATAATCTAAAGCAATTTATTCATTATCAGCATAAAAACTACTTGCATCTTTTTCTGTATGATTTCAAATTTTTCCTATCTATACATATATTTTCTTTACCCTAGTCCTTCCTTCTTGTCTTCCCATGAAACTATTCTTGCCTTTTTCAGTGTCCTTTGTTTCTGTTCTGTTTGTTCCCCCCCCCTCCCCCGTGCTTGTGTGGTCGCAGTCCTGTCTTTTTATTTATTTCACCTATGTACTACTTATTCCTTATTCTTTTGCCTCATTCATGACTAAGGCCTTGTAGGTCGAAAATGCGCAGACGGATCGTCGTTAGCTTCTTCAAAAGGGACGTAAAGTTACAAAAGTTACTTTATAGTTACATCCTAGCCACACAACATTACAATTTTGTGAATAATCTACTTGCATAGGTCATTGTAGCTCACCTTGGGATGAATGTTTAGGATACTTAATGTATGATACATCCTTTGATATAAGGGACCAAACTGTAATTCTTAACTGAAATTATAAAGAAGAGAAATGGGAAAACAGACAAATTGATGGATAAACTAGAAATACTCAAGAAAGCGCAAAACTCCACCCGGCCAGTATCAATATTCAAACAACAAGGCATTTCCTGCAATAACTTCCTTGTGAGTTGAGGTTTCATTAAGATATCATCAGCAAATATGGCAACTGGTTTATCCAAACGAAGACTTTCTCACTAGTTGTAGTTTTGTGAAGGTTTTGTGAGCTAGAATCCAGGATTTCATTCAGTTCATCCAAAAAACCAGCTGGAGCCAGTCATGCTGTCAATGTAACGTAAAAATTTCAGAACAATACGTTCAGAAGTTGTCAAGATACTTTGAAAACTAAACACCTAACCAATAAACAAACCTGAATGATTCCACAACCTTCTTGTGGGAGGTAATAACATGAAAACATAAACAAATGCATCAAAAATAAATTAAAACAACTAGATTAAAGTCCATCCACATTCTATAAGTTGCAATTGTCTTGTCAACTTAACCATCTGAAATACAAATTAGGAACTCTAAAACATGCGAATAATGAATTTAGTAAAGAAATACCTGAAAATCTGCTGTTGTCAAGATATGGCGACCATCAGGGCTCCATCTGGCTTGTGAGAGTCCTGCAGACCCTTCATCTATTTTACAGGTCCAATCTGGTTGATTAACTGACCAGACCTAAAAAAACAAATCAAGTAAATGTTGTACTTGAATGCATATATTTTAACATATAATGGATCTTAGTTTCTATCTATTATATATATAAAGCTTAAAGCTTTTGATCTAAGACTTACTTCAAAGCAATAAACCCAAATTCAGCTTTGATTCATCAATTACTTTACAAATTTGTTACCAAGACACTCAGTAAAAGTGAAGTATTGATGTGACTTTACAACAAAACAATCATGAGTAATGAATACAAATGTATTACCTAAGCAGAAAGCAGAAGTTGATGCACTTATTATTCCTTTATCATCATATATATATTTTATAAATATATATTACTTATGAGTAGAGCTATATATATCTATATACATGTTAACAGATTATTATTCATCTTTACATCACAAAACTCTTACTTGCACAAGTGCTCTCTTTTGCATTGTACATGATATCAGCAATGAGTCTTTTGACCACTAAGTAACAAAAGAATACAAGTCAAATTTATATTGACATTGAACAAGAAGTCACAATGAAGTTCATGGAAATGTGGCTGCCAATATAAAGCATACAAACATTACATTAAGCAAATATTTTGAAAACAAACAGAAAATTTAGTCTAAATATTAAATTAATTTGCATTATCACTAAACAAGCATTTCACAGACCTGACTCTACTTCCACATTCTATACTTAGAAAACCTTAACTAGTGACAGAAAAATAATTCAGGATAAACCATTTAGTTCATCTTGCCAAATGAATATCAAACATATGCATGTCACGGAAATAAGTTAAATGTCAGTCTTACATATACTTTGAGAAAGAAAGTTTAGTTGACTTTGTGCCATGCTGAAAAACAATTTTCCACTAGTAAATCTATATAATAACAAAAGAAGATTCTTACCTCAATCGAATTAATGTTGTCAAGGCAAGAATACAATGCTTTTATCTGCAATGACTCTGTGTCCCTAATTACAAGCCGATACTGCAATACATTTGCCTAGAAAGTGGTACACAAAGCTATTACTATACTTATTCAAATAAAATGTCTTATTATATAGATTATGCACTAAATATTTAAAGTCAAGAAAAGCATAGAAATAAGCACATTTCAATAGAGCTACAAATAAATATATGTGTATTAGTAATTATATATAATTTGTAATCTTTATCATGCTGTATCACTTTCCTAAAGCAATTTGGTACTTAGTCAGATTACTCTTAGCATGTTACCAGTAAAATCTTTCTCGCTAAACTAACCTAAAAATGTCAAACAAAGTGTTAAGTTTTGTCAGTATATCATAATCATAAACTTGTAAACAAAGGTATCCATTAATAACCATGTTGTTTTTGTGATTAAGAGCACCTCAGTACATTTGTTAACCATTTGTTGCTGTCAGAATTTTACTATAACACTATTTCCTAGTTGAGTCAGCCAGAATATGGAATCCGCCAGGACTCACACTTTCAAGCTCAAAAATGGAACAAAATAACCTAAAACAAACATGCCAGTAAAGGAAGAACAACCACTGGATTACTCAAAAACTGTAGTTATTTATTACAACATATGTAGTCATAACTTACAACATATTTTCCATCTGGTGAAAATCGTATCAGATTATTTGATTGCTTAAAAGCATCTGAAAAATTCATTTTCTTTTGCCTTGTTCATGTGCCACTGCAGATTATCCATAAACTTGTTGATATAAACTCTCCAGCAACAGTTGCTAGCTACATTGCTATCTGCTCCTATAACATGGAAAGAACCCAAGGTTTGCGGTTAGTTTATACTTCAGCAGCCATTTAGTATTTTATAAAATTCACTATTGTTATCAAATTATATTAATAAAATCCTCTGCATTCAAAAACACCAGGCAGAGGATAAAATTCTTGTTTTTGCAAAATAGGATTTTGTATCAATAAGGAAGAGAATAAAACGTCCACTGGTTTATCAAAGCAGAGCAATATCAGGCTTTTTCTATTTGTTATCGCATAAAATACTGTAGCCATAACTCCTGAATATGTTAGTCTACAGTATCATCCATAACTTATGGCATAAAATAATAAAAAGCGGCAATCAAATGCCTACTTCCGTTCTATTATCATAGACATATTTGAGTAAGTCAAAGAATTATTTACTTTAGAAAGCTGTTATCTTATCAATTTTCAAGCAAAAAACCTGACTACACTTGAGGGTCTTCTTGTATGGGCAAACTACGTCGACATTCCCAAAGCTTCTTACTGTCTTTTCCATCTTTTTCAGTTAACCCCCAACACCACCCTCCCGGCCTAAGGAATCTTCTTATAAACTCAAAACCTCGGAGGTTTGAGTCTTTCTCACATATAATCATTCGTAGCCAAGAGGTCATGTTATTCGGTCAAAATGGACATTTATGATAAAAAGACGGGTAAAAAGAGCTACATGAACTATGTATATGTATACTGCAAGAAAGATAATTGACAGACATAATTTACTCCTAAGCATTTACATTAAACATAAAAATGCTCAGTTTACTGACAAACTCAATAAATGTAATGTAATCTTGCAACAGCGTTACCTTTGTTGGCACTCTGGTGGAACTATTAAAACTCAAACAACATGTAAACGTAAAGAGAAATGTGAGTTTTAGATCACAGTTTGAGATCGACTATGTTGTCTCGCGCCAAAACGATGAAAATTGTAACCAAAACAAAAGAAACGTGTCCTTGTACAGAAACGAGGCTATAACATGCCCTTTAAAAAGTGCCCACCAAGGTTTCTAAATATGATTTTGAGACATTGATGCAAAGCAGAAAGCTTAAAATTTGATGGAAATGCATTTCGCCAATTTGGGTCAACGATAATCAAAGAGTTTATTGTCTACGGAGATTTTGCAGAGCTGTCGGAACTGGAGGGGTACTTTTTTCAAAGCGCCAATATGCCCTTTTGTGCCCGTCTTAATTAATGTACCTGTCAAATGAATTTTAATTTAGTTTCAAATATTTGTTTTAGGGTTTAAAATTTTTAGTACGAGAACACAAGCTCAAAAATTAATAGATAGAAATATTTCCTACCTTACATTTGTAGTCATGGTTTTACTTATAATTCATTTGTTATTGATAAAAAACAATCATAGCCTGGGTACTCGTATTATAGCATTGTCGGTTTTGAGGTTTAGCCGAATGGCCACCAAATCGCCCAATTAAGAATAAACACAACACCATTTGGGGGTATTTCAAGAGCTACTAACTGACTGCTTGATTGAGATTGCAAGTCATTGAAAAAAAAAACAACAAACAACAAAAGCAAACAAAACATAGAACACAAAACTATGAGGAATACTGCATCTTTCCTAAGTGAAGTAGAGTCGCATAACGAAGAGATATGGCCCTGTAGATTTTGGTGCATTCTAAATTTTCTAGTGAAATGTATAAGAACGAGAAATTTCAGCTATGGCCTTAATAGGAGTACCCCAGGCTAATATAGCAGACAAATGGAACATGAAAACGTTTTGTGTTTAGAACAAACATCATTTTTCATTTCATTTGTCACGTGGAAATTGAACTTGCTGGCCATTATTTGCACAAGATCTACTATATTGATCCATTATCTGAATCATGCAAGGGCGATTAAGACGGGCAAGGGCCCCTGGCTGTTAACAAACTACAGTGAGTGAACACACAAAAACTTTAAGTGCACAGTTATTATAAACGATTTTATTCCCATTATCAGTAAAATATACGTTTCCGAACTTTTCAGTGCGCTTGCACCTTAATTTTTATTACTCATAAGAGAGAGAATAATAAGTCTTTTTGGTGTTTGATGCCATCTTGGATAGATAAGTAATCAGTGTGACATTTGAAATATTGTGGATATAAACACCGTAAATGCTTGATTTAATGCCTTGGGCGTTTACTAAAAAATTCAAACTTTAGGGCGGGTGCTAAATTTGAGAAGGGCGCTAGTTCAAAAAGATCCAATTGTGCTTTCTCGCTGACAAGGGTTTTTATAAAGTTTCTTACTTTGCCAAATTAGTAAGAAATAATTGGTAAAAAGAAAATATGCGTGAATAATATGGTATCACATATTTTCAATATAAATGAATTCGTGGTCATCTCCCTGATCATCTTAAGAACAATCTTTGTTTGTAGCCTCTTCTACTGTACATGTGAAACTGAAAGCGAAGAAAAAACCTGTTTGTTTTATCTTCTAAGTCCTTCTTAGCCTTCATTTGAGATTTTAATATTTCTTTGCAGGCTGCAAAGGGCTGATTTTCTTGGAAAACAATGAATTATCATCGATTTCCATGTTCATTTCACTGTGAATTTTCACAGGACTTAAATAACGTTTTGGTAATTTCAACAAGCAGAGAAGTCCAAAAATTGATAATCAATTGAATTGAATTCACTCAACCACTCGAGGTCAATCACTTCTTTTGAACGATTGTTACAAATTAGAATTGGAAACTAACATACATACGAGTGTCATGTGTATCAGTCAAACAAAAAACTCAAGGTGTAATCGAGACGAAGGCTTGGAATACGATAAAAATGCAGTTGATGCATTTGTGTATCTCAAAGGTGATCTTAAAAATACTTCCTCCTCTGACAATTAATTAATGCATGACAGATATTTTAAATCCCTATTTACTTATGTAAAGTTTACCTAAAACACAACAACAGAAATTAAAATATGAGTACGACCACCGGGGCACCAGATCACCGAGGCTCAGTAGCAAAGGCGTCAGATTTGTAGTCGTGAGACCTGGGTTCGACACCCCGGTGGTCAAACTCATACGTTCTATTCTAAACACATGACTACCTTGTTAACTTCTATATGGTATAACCTAAAACACATCAGAGCAACATCATACGTGTTTTATTTGTGATTGGATATGTACACCATCAATTGGCCAAGTGGCTTACTGACCTTTTAGAATAAGTATTGAAAGTCTGTAGTACAACCTCCGTCAAAGGTTCCTTTACTTTCACCAAATTTCTGTCATATTTCAGACATTTCCAAAAAACGTTTATGTGTTCTCTTGACATAACTAGCCTATTCACTAATGTCCCCCTTCATAAGCATAAATTTAATTTAGCTTTAACAATATAGTGTTTCAAAGTAAGGTCCAACTTTGCCAAATATCTCTGTTGGCTTTTATGGGGAGCGAATTCTGAAAGCAAACAACAACAAAATGTCCTCCGCTATGTTGATGACACTTTTGTCATCTTTAAAACTGAGTTAAACTGTGTCAGCCAGGTTGTTCCTTAGCCAGTTGCACTCAACAGTCCAATTGACAGTAGAAAAGAAACAAGTTAGATGCTGCCTTTTCTTGATGTTCTGGTAGAAAAAAGTGAGACAAATTATATTATCAGCAGTTTACTGGAAAGCCACTCAAAACTATCTGTACATTTTAAAAGGAATTTTTTTCTCCAAAAAGCGGAAATAAACCTCATCAAAACACGTCTGCAGGTCATTACGTCTTTTCAGAATCATAGCTAAATTCGAAACAGAGGTTTAATAAAATCCATTCTCTCCGAAAACGGGCATCCAGAGGGTGTTCGTTCTACGATGTTTCAAGACACAATTTTGGATTTTTCACCCGAATAAAGATTGGTTGCAAAAATTTCCTGCTCACTTAAACTTTCTTCGTTAGGCAGTGTTTGAATCCGCATAGAAACATAAATTAAATATGCTGTAGTAAAACGTTTTTCTGCTGTAAAGCCCAACATTCTTTTCACGACTAGGAGGATCCTATCATCCATTCATAGGGATTACATACCTACCACTCAGAAAGGTTAGTTTTATATAAACGTCTGTGTCATTGTGAGGCTCGGTATGTAGGTTGCACTTCTCAAAGTTTGGGTGACACGATGAAAGAACAATATTCAGGCACTGTACGCCAAGCAACAATTCCTACTAGAGAACAGCCATCTCGCGCTTGTAAAGCGACAATAACTGCCAAGACATGCGATTCTACCACAGGTCAACATTTACTAGAAAATTCAGAATGCGCCAAAATGTATAAGGACGAGAATTTTCGGATAATTGGCACAGCTAGATCATCCTTTTATTCATGACCCTTTCTTTGTTTCCTTTCTTGTCTAGGATTGGCTACATGTTTTGTATAAATAGGTTGCCATATATATATACTTTCCTTTCTGACTTTTCATACTCTGAAGAGTGTCAGACGGAATAAGCTTTAAGTATGTTTTTAGCGCAATGTCGCATATTTTCAAGGCAATTTGTGTACCACAAAAAGATTGTTCAAGTATTACAATTTGTTACCTTAGCACAGGTTCGCTTCCTTCAAAGTAGTAAAGTCTGCACCAAAGCTACGGTCTCTAGTTATGACTCAAATATTTTAATTTCAGCAGCACAGTTATCTCCTCCAGCCTGCGTAGAAAGAGCTCTTATTTTTTTTACTTAAACACGATTGAGAGCCCGGTTGCCAACTACCATCTGGGCCAGACCGCACCTGAAGGCAATGTTTGGAGAAATATCTCTTTTATCCAAGCCACAATTACCCTTTACTGGATCACTGGGAAGCACTGAAACACTGATCAAACTTCACTTTCATAAAAATGGATATGACGTCACTCGAGTGGATTGTAAAGACTCTACACAGATCCAGTTTTAAAAAGGCCTAATGTGGTGGTTTGCACCAAGAACATTCTTATTCCTTTTGCCAAAGGGTAGATCATTCGGATGTGATACATGGCTGTCTACTTTCACTTATATTTTGCTTATCGAGCTCACAATATGTATGCAGTGTATAAGCTATAAAAGCAACAACTTTTCTACGTCGTATTTTTAGCTTTGCTGGTCAGTTATGTTAGTCTTACCAAAAAGGCATAGAGGGGTAAATTTTCTCGAATTTGGGGTAACTTGACTCTAGGTTTCCTTACAAAACACAAGTTGAATTAAACTGCAAACCATTTGATCAAACTGTTTTTTTGTAGCAATTCAAAGCTAGAATGGCAAGTCAAAATTGACCTGCCAAGATAAAAAATAACAGCCTACTTTGGACTGGAAATATTGTACTGTAGTAAGAGTTGTACAATTTTTATGTTCTGTTTGTGTTTTAATCTTAGAATTTTAAATATGCTATACGTAGCATACAAGTGATTTGTTGATAGCGATTTTTTTTAGTTTCACATTGTACAATTTTAAATTTCACGGGTAGATTTTAGCTTTATAGGGCTACCCGATCAGAAATGTATGGGCTTGGCTCAGTCAACTAGGGTGTGACCAAGTGTAAAGTAGATCTGGCTTATCTGTCTTGGGTAACAGAAAGTCAAAGAATAGCTTAAGTCATCCACAATTAAGC
>JANTCA010004735.1:0-10072 GCA_024741275.1 Chironex yamaguchii
AATGGTAGCCCATAGAATGCATAATGGTGCATTAACAAAACAATAACAACATATAAACTTAGCATCACTTCTAACAGGCAGCAGAGCTCAAACTGAAGGGTGCGGACCAGTCACAGCATCCGTGCCATCTTGGTGGTGAAGGGTGCAGGCCAGTAGCAAAGCAGTTTGACAGGTGAAAAAAACAAGGTCATTCTTATGTCAAAAGAGGGCCTCGATTGTCAGGGGTTATAAGTATACAAAAACATAAAAACCAACCATTTGAGTGCATCAGAAGGTCTTAAATAAAAACTTGGCCATTATTTTATTGTCGCAAGCAATCACGAGAGGAGATAAACGGTAAGCTGCACGCCTAGTTTCACAAGAATATGAAATTATTGAAAATATGATAGGTTATCAGGGTTCAAAGTTAAAAGATGCATCCTTCAAAGTTTGAGGGGTGCTTGAGCTCCTTTCGCACCCGCCTGGATCCGCCCCTGGATCCGCCCCTGGATAACAAAATACACTGTTGACAATCAGTTGTGATCCATTATAGTGAACATGATTCTATCGCGTGACTTAATATAATGTGATTAAATTAAATTAATGATCTAATTCAAAAAACCTATCCCGTGTCCACGCCTCACTAGGGACCAACGGGTTTGACTGGCTATCACGAAGATTGCTAACTAGAAAGAGGGGTCACAGCACTCGTTATTTGACAAAATAGTTTCTGATTGTGACCTGTTTTCAACATTTGAATCAGTAATGGTTCTAAGGCTTTAGATTGAGGACGTGGCTCCAGAAATCGGTTACTGAACTGTAATCACGCAAACTGAAGCGATACAAATTGAAAGTATATGCGGTTCAATTTAGTGCTGTACCACTGCTTACATACATAAGCAGGCTAAACACAAAAGCTCACACAAAAAGAAATCGTCGTAATGTTCTCGCTTACTGAAATGGCTAAACGTACAAACTTGAATTACGTTATCCTCGGCTTGGATCGGAAACATGGAAGGAAATTAACCGGCCGATCTCCGATTACCACTAGCTCATAAAAGTAAAACACAGTAAAACGCGTCAAACTTACACTAGCTCAACAGTAAAAAATCAAATTAGTCTCCAACAGGAACCAGGTAAGAAAAGATAATTTCAACAAGATGTATCGACAGATTTTTCCGTGTCTTATTTTGCAGGTCAGCAAAATTACATATCGCGGTTTTCACTTAGGATAGTATTACATCATAAAACAAAGCAAGCTGATAATTCATACGTACATATCAAGCATATCACGATAGCTCATCTAAACGAAATTTTCCAAGTGTAAGTCGGTAAGAAGTAACTTACTAGCTATGTAACTATCTGCCGCACCGGCATCACAACCAGGCAACCATGAGCTTAAATGCAAGCAATTGCAGTGTGCTAAGATTTGTTTACATCCTTCTTGCTGAATCTGCAACCTCGCTTTCATGAATCATGTGACTTTAAACTTGCTTACAAAGGCAAAATAAGTGTTCTACAGAGCGGCAAAGTGTGACGTCATTGAATATATAAATTTTGATTTGGATTCTCAAAGAACTTACTAAAATTAACAGATTTACCAAATCTGAATCAAATGTGAGAAGACCTAACTGAGATAGAGCAACTGGAATATTTAAGATTTTCTACGCGCTCAAACGGAAATGATCAAACCTGAGTTCGGCCTTGGTTACCAGGTTATTTGAAATTTTTCATCGGTAACTACGGTCGTTTTAAAAGTTAAAATTCGATTTTCATGCAGTTATTGGCAACATGGTTTATTAAAATTTACATATAGATGTTATTGGTCAATTTGCTTCGTTCCTGGCTAAAGTTTTGCTTCTTTATTTTCAATGAAAAAGTCATATTCCATGCAAAAACATAGTCCTACTAAGGAGACTTCGATCGAAATTAAAAATATATTGAGAATGCAACTGACATAGTCCTTGCAAAGTCCAACTATCTTGCTAGTAATATAACCTATTCGAACATAGTTACTGCAAAAAAACTTTCATCCCTGATTCCCTTGATTTATACTAGTTCAAAAACATAGCGACAATATACAGGCAGAAGAAATGAATTAACTTAATCTCTAAACTCATATCACTCAGAAAGCGGTAAAATTTACGGCAGAAATGAAGAATAATCAATAACATCTACACTTAAATTAAAAGGAAAAAATCCTGGTAATAATTTTTAAAAATTTGTTGTCTAAGTTAACAAGGCGGCTATAATTACCGACGAAAAATTTCGAATACCCCGTAACTAACGGGTTTCACTTTTTCCGGTTTAAACGAGTATAGGAACCAGTGTTATCGGCGTGGTTGATGAAATCATGAACAAGGCTTGAAATGCAGTGTTTCGATACGGAGTTAACTGACTATCGATCTGGCATATCTTTGATTATTTTTTTATACAAGTGTTCAAAATCGCCTTGAAAAAATTGTACCTCAAAAATTGTGCAAAATTTTACATTTGCGGTTATTTTTAAGATATAACTTTGAAATCTGAGGTCCAAATTCCAAAAATCCAAAAACAGGTTTTATAACGTCATCACTTTAATACTCGATTTATGTGTGCAAGTGTATTCCTATTTTGGCTCAAATATTTCAGAGGAAAAAATACCAAAGAGTAAAAAATACAAAAAAAGTGACGTAGTGTCTATCGATCTATGTATGAAGCGCAAGCGTCAGAAATTCTAAACAAGTCTCTTTAAATATGTCCAGACAAATATCGAAGTAGTGTCATACAGTTTTGTGGTAAGTAACCAAGGCCTCTGGACAGAACATTTTGAGCAATTTAAGAGCTCATCGAATCTGTAAGCAACAAGAAGACACACACGATTATGTATCTCTGAAAGATATTGATGTGGTGGAGATATTCACCTTTAAGTGTAACGACGAACTCAAATTATCTTATTTTTTTTGCTTTCTTATCCTCATTTGTGCTTTTTGCTGGTTATTAATTTATCATTTTCTGTTATGCTGTTATGTTTTTCTTTTAAGACTGCCGACCACTTACACTTGAGCCAATAAATAAACCTTTATGCAAGGTTAAAAGAAATGGCGGGATGATCAGTCTGATTAAAACCCTGGCTTGCTGACGGTTGTCGAGGGCTGCAGACCAATCACGCAATTGTTGCTAGCCAATCACAAAATAACATAGTGGCTATAAGCCAATGCGAATGGGCAGTGACGTCAAAATCCCTTGGCAACACTCGTCTGTTGCAAAATGATTCAAAACAAAATTCAGGTTATTAGGAATTCCAACTTGTTCCATTACAATTTGACAAACGCATTTTCGACTAGGTTCTGTTAGGCAAACTGCTAGTGTGGGTTTCTTTCGAGAAACTACTATTATATTTTCCGGGATCGACGCCATACCGTGCATCCTCGTTTATCCGAACAGCATGATCTTAAACGTTCGGATAAGCCAAAAATTCGGACAAGCGAGGATGAATTTTTGATTTGCCAAAAATACATTCTCATCAAAGTCTGGGGTGAAAACAGTCTTTGTCCTCGTCTCCATTTTGCCCAAGTGCATGTCAAACTCACACAAACATGCATTTTATCAGCTAAAGACACCGTCTCCACAAAAAGTTGACCATTTGCAACGCGTGACCGACGCACGGTGACAGAAGTTACGAACAGAATTGCGTTTAGAGTTAAGTGGAGGGAAAATTTCATTAAAACTGAGTTATGTAATTGCCCCTGTCTGGAAAAAAAGTTCGCAAGCAAAGAAAGGAATGGACGAACTCGTCGTCTGCAGTGGCGAACGCAATACAGTAGAAACGTCAAACATGGAATGATCGTTGCGGTTCATTGGTGGAGTTTCGTCAGTTCGAGAAACAGAAGACGAGTGCTAGATACGCGGTGAAAGCGTTTTTACTTCGTTTGTGCACAACGCGCGTTCTTGCGATAGAAGCTTAAAGAAGTCATATTTTTTCAGATGGAAAATTTGTGCCCTTTGAGAATTCGGATAAACGTGGTTCCAATAAGCGGGGTTCGGATAAACAAGGATGCACTGTACCTAAGTTAAATCGGATTTGAATATTTTAATTCAGGTCTTAGGCCATGACTGTCATGTACATGGCTCTGCTTTACAATATCTTTTAAAAACGTTTTGGTTAGTATGTGTAACGAATCAAAGTTGTCCAGCAAGTTCCATAACCAGTGTCCAGTCTTCAACAGTAGCAAAACTGCAGAATATATTAGATAAGCTATTTCACGGCAAGGAAGGGGTGCATAGTCCCAGAGAAGGAGCGTGACGCAATATTCTCGAACTGACAACAAGACCACGAATAGCTTACACTCAGCGTTGCACGACATCACATTGGGAATAGAGCTTTGATTTTGTTTTCTTCCACTTACAATTGCATTATATTTCATATTCCACAATGGGTAGCCCTCATTTTCAGCACAGGAAAGTCGAGATAACAAACCTTACCCATAAACGAAAAATATGCAGACTGTCTCTTTTAATGATGGCTTTAGGATTCTACCAAGTTTGTACTTCCAGTATACATTTTAGGTATTTCAAATATGTTTTTGACTGTGGTGTTGAAAATCTGACAGAAAAGCAAAACAGACAAAAGATCATCCCAACTAATCATTAGCTACTGGCTGGTGATCTTCATGTCATTTGCTAATTTCATGTGTCAGACGAAAGCTTTATAGATGTCAGTTTTACTGAAGACAGTTTTTAAGTTTTATACTGTTAGGAAACTTTTTAACTATTTCATAACACAATGAACTACACCAGCAAATCTGCTTGTACGATACAATCCGTGAAAATTCTTTTACAGACTCTTAATACATCAAGTCCTTCGAGGCGTCAGGCTCAATTTGTCACGTAGCCACGATTTAACAGCAATAAAGACCACTAAAGCAACGTTCTGTCAAACACGAACCAAAGAAGGACAAGTATTAATCGAAGATCTACTCTTATTCTATAAATATTTTACCAATATCGCGTACTATGCTACACAAAAACGTAGATGCTTTGTAATGATCAGTATCAAACGTGAGTAGCACATTAACACCAACACACTGAGTTATTAGTTTAGTAAAAATCGGCATGCTCACTTACTTGCAGAAGATTGTGAACATACCCTCAGGGCTCAAGACAAAAGTCAGACAAAAAATCCTCAAAAAAGGCCACATTTATTTGGACTAGAAGTTAATGTGCAAAATATAAAAGTGATCATATTTCACACTAAAATACAGCAATGTTACTAGAGCGGTGTTGCATTTCCTGTAGTTTTCCATACCCTGTACCAGCTTCGGTGTTGATGAGGACTCCGTAGTACAAGTAAAATTATCCGACTAAGACCCAACTTCGACACCAGCAGTCATAATTTACAATTTAAAAACAAGTTTTTCCAAGTTAAAAAAAGGAATTTCTACGCAAATAGCAAGGACGAATGCAATAGCATAAGATGACACGACAACTGCCATAAACATCAATGCCTAATGGGAGAAAAGATAAAATGACATATGATAAATATGATATATCATATATATTGTCATACAACGGGTTAAACTGCTCAACGTAAATAGTTGAATTCAAATTTTAAAACAGTTTACGAAAGATATTCCTAACAAGGCACAGCAAGATAAACATATACAATATACATGATGACACTTTCTACTTGTGAAAATAGATAGCGATTAGCCAGTCACGGCCACGGCCAGAATAAGGTAACTCGCACCTTCGCACTTTGCACCACCTAACAAGGTTTCCGACTCTGCCATGTTCTCTGGCAATGCATGTTCGCCAGAGCTTTCTAACAGAAAACAGCAAACAGAATTCAAAACAATTAAAAAATATATATATAGTATTACATGAAACCTACCATGTTTATATCGCTATAATGCATGGGTTTTCCCTGACTGTAGTAAATGAATTCAATTACGATCAAATGTACCATATAAACACCATAAGTCAAACGACTCAAAGGAACAAACGCTCTCCAAGAAAGTAATTTGTTTACCAAGCCTAAAACAAGGGTAATAAGAAACGTATGGCTATAACTAAAATATCCAGATTTTTTACTTGAGTTTATTTATATGATACAGTTCCCATTCCATACCCACCCTTTTTAACTCGAAAAAAAAAAGAATGGTTGGTTCCGATGACAAGAGAGAACGAAAAAGTAACCACTAAACACCGACGGCACAAGCAATGCTCCAAAAACAAGGGAAAGAAAAATATAGCGATGTACTGACATATTTTAATATACAAGTGAAAGAAAAGTAACCACTATACACCGACGTCGCAAGCAACGCTCAAGATTCTAAGACCGGTAAACTGATGTAAATTTCAATAAGGGGTGAATTTACACCTAGTGGCCGTACCTGGCATCAGAGATCATGCAATCCGAAAAGCAAATTAAAGACGGGCAAATCACTGCGTTCACCATAACATAATCTGTACCTAATCCAAGATTATGTTACTTGCTATGTCAATAAAAAAATCACTGGAGAAGGCCATGAGTTTGCATTTTGGTAAGCAATCTTTCTGCTCTTTGTTACTTTCCGGGCCGGCTGGGAGGCAAAATGAGGTGCTAATACTAGGAACAATTTTATGCACCATGCCCTGGATGTTGTTGGTTACACCCATTTGGGCAAAAGTGATTAACCTTCTTTATATTTAAATTCTATTATGATCCACGTTTATACACGTAGTTTAAGTTACTCGAGCCAGGTATCACATCCATGATGGATGTCAAATGATAGCGCAATAAATAACATCAGACCTAGTGCAATAAGGCAGTTTACCGCATAATGAAATTTTGTATAAGCATTATGGGTTTTTTACCTCCAAATCCAAAAAAGCATGCATAAATCAGCCACGCCAAGGCCACACCCCAAACAAAACGGCTAAATGTGCCATACGAAATGTTGACACCCATGCCAAACACTGGTTTTCCATCTTTAAAGTTTGGCCAAGTTCCATATACCACCATCAATCCAAGTGCTACAGCAAGACTCCACCCTAACAAAGCAGCAACCTGTTCCAAGAAGAGAAGATAGCTGCATTAAAGGCACCTTCTTGTAACAAATAAAGACAACACATCTTCTTCATACCAATGTAATGAGGTTTTCTGAGGTAGCACAATAATACATCGATTCAATTTATTTCCCAATTTTAAGACTTCAGGTCAAGCTTCGTATCGTTATTTAAGACTGTCCAAAAACTATACCAGCATACAAGTGGAAGAAATACCCAGAAACTTCCCTAGGCGAAAAATACGCGAGAAATTTCCCTGGCACAGTGACCATGTGGCAGTGTTGTGTATTTTGTCAGCACACAACAATCCAATCCAGAGGAAGATTGACTCTGGCCCATCAAAACTAGTTTGTTTGCTTTTTGTCTCCTCTCTTTAAGTGCTAACTGATCAGAAGACAGAAAGAAGTTTCCTTATTTACACTGACAAGCTTTCTTATGAAACAATTATCTGTAATCACCACAACCGGATACCAAATGACTTACCCATTTAAATTGGCCTCTTAGCTTCATCCTTTTATGAAGTACATAACCCAACACCAATCCAACCAAATAAGGAGATATTCTACAGTAAGGCTTGACATAAACGTAGTCCATGAAATGTACTTTATTTGGACTAAATCAAAGAAGGAAGAATAAAAACGAAAACTGATTAAGGTGCTTAAAAGTCTACACGCGCAGAACTAAGACATTTTATCGAGTATTCTTTCAGCATTGAATAAACCTTCACGACTTATGGAATGAACGACAGCAAACAAGAATTGGTAACTTGCGGACAACGCAGTGCAACCAAATAAAGTAGTAGTCCAGTAGAATTAAAGTATCGATAGCACAGATCCAAGTACGTAGGTGTCTACAAATGCAGATCATCACAACCATCACTACCACCACCAGTAGCAGCAGCAGCAGAATCAAGGCACTGCTTATTATATATCTGACAGTAGTCTCAAACCTAGAAGCACGTCTTCATGAGGCTGCTACATCCTATCCTTGCATTGTATTCTCCTCTTACATTTCGGACAACATCAACAAGTGACTGATAAATGTGTGGTACTTTAGAAATGGGATAAAAAATCATCTTGAACAATCTAGAACAAAGATCTTCCCATCTTTCATGGTCTGTCTCCAATGCAAATACGTGACGTATAAATTGCATAAAAGAGCGTAATATACATACCCAGTTCCAAGGTCCGACATAAACGGATCGAAGTTGTAATAACTTATCAAAACGGCCGTCGCGACAAAGCTTGACACTAGAGTAACACCAACCGACACCAATGTTCCAATTATTCTAAACCTAAAGAGTCAACACAGTAATGGCGAGCGAGGTGAGTGTTAACATACATCACATTAACTGATTTAATTTTGAAACATCTATTTCTCAGTCTTTGGATATGGTTTCATAATTAGATTACATCGTGAGTATCGAGACTTAGGACTCCGTCAATACCATGCTTATTCACTTCTTGAGGTGTCAAATCTTATAGAAGTCATCTGAGAAGTAATAATTTGTACAGTATTGACGTACATCACTTTAATCTACTCAAAAATACGAACTTCACATCGGCAACGTACAGTTGAGAATCATTTGGGTCATAACATACGCCCAAAAAAGGGTAGAAATAATTTGTACCATGCTTACTAGTTGACTCTATAACACCACGTGATATACTTACACATAATAGACAAGAAGAAACACTAACAAACGTGTAAACATTTAGTCAAAACAGCAGGATGTTTTCTGAAATCATGAATTGCATACCAACGTGTGCAAGCCCAAGTTATTTAACACTCTCGAGGCAAATCCATCAAAAATTTATGGCAACAACACAAGCTAAGTAAAGCATAACACCTGAACAATTATTCAAATTTTAATTACCTGTACATAATATATAGAAAAATTGGACTGATGATGTAGAATTGCATATCATTTGCCAAGTACCACGTCCAGCCAATACACTAAAAAACAAATGCAAACCCAGTTCCATTAGCTTCAATAAATGTTCTAAAGTACGACTGAAAAAAATTTTGATTTTTCGTCTGCAAAAAGGGGGCTAGGTAGTTTCTTTAGAACACAAACACCAAACCCCAAAGGTCACTAACTTGAACAAAGCAAAATGCACATTTCTATAAGGAAAAAAGATTTCAGTATCACCAGCAGAAATTAATTAAATCAAGTTCTTCTAGTAATGATGAAAAGAAAGAAAAAAAAATTTGCTCCCTTGAAGATAGGAGTTTGTGTAGAGTAACGACCACCTACTGAGCTAAAAATGCCAGTATGAATCTTTCTCTTCAGGGAAGTACCAGGATGTCGAAGAGCTAGAGTGCCGCTATGCTCTTACTGCTCTAGTGAAAAATACTGGCCGGTTGAAAGATACATCAATAATAGACTTAGTTGACTCAGAACAACAACTCACACAAGGTACATCAGGTTTTGGTCTGCTGACAACATTGAATAAATTTGTTAGTTTTATTTGGGTCATCAATAATTTCATTCTACTGAAAATACGTAACACAAACTGTAACAAACAAAACAAATATTGCAGTAAAACTACAAACCGTAATACAATCCCCAAAGTATAAATCCTGTAAACCTTGACTGAAAAATAGCGGCAATTGAGAGAGGAATTTTTTCAACGGTTTACTTATCACGACTATTGAAAGACAAATTTTTTTAATGGTTTCACAAATTACATAAAGGTCGTACGTTGTCTGTATTATTCTTGTTGATTTTTTAAAATAATATTACGGTCATCTTTTCTTTCATTTTACTTACGTTATGCTCGTCGAATGCAACTAACAAACTCACTTTGTTTCCTTGCATTCCTTTTTCACACGTTCTACACACCACTAAAACCTACTACGGCGCAAGGTCATGCAAGGAGAACGTTTATGTAAACAAACAAAACCGTTAAAAAACCTACTACGGCGTAACGTCATGTAAGGAGAATGTTTTTGTAAAAAAGCAAAACAGTTCAAAAACCTACTACGGCGTAACGTCATGCAAGGAAAATGTTTTTGTAAAAAAGCAAAACAGTTAAAAAACCTACTACGGCGTAACGTCATG
>JANTCA010004737.1:0-10072 GCA_024741275.1 Chironex yamaguchii
CTGCTCATCACACAAAACTGCCTTGTCTGCTGGTCTCTTAATGTAGAGGAAACTTTGATCCATATGAATAACCCTTCAAATGTGTGTAAATGTTTAACTGAGCAGGAAAGGCGTTAGATGTGCGGTCGTGGGACTTCTATTGGAATCTTTGTTGGTGATAATCATGACGTTTCTTTTGGAAATCTATTGCCTTTATTCCTAACCTAAAAATTGTCCTCACGTTTGGTATATGTCGATAGTGTCTTTGCAATCGTCAAGAAAGATCATCTACATGGGTTCTTTGTACCAATCAACAACCTGCATCCAAATATCAAATTCACTATGGAGACAGAGGAGAAAAAGCAAATAACCTGCACCGAAGCCCTCAAATATCCTGGAACTATTGAAAGTACTCCTTCCCAACACATGTTTCCTGTTTAACAATGACATAAACACTCAAACAAACGGTGTACCAATGGGCGCTTCTACATCCTCTGTGATTGCTGAAATATTCATGCAGGCCTTTGAAACCACAGCACTGTCAACTGCTGATCAAGGACTATCTGCTTGGGAAAGATTTGTGGATGATGTCTTTGCAATCATCAGGAAAGGCCATCTACATGGGTTCTTTGAACATATCAACAACCTGCATTCAAATATCAAATTCACTATGGAGATAGAGGAGGAAAAGCAAATACCCTTCCTTGATGTCCTAGTCAAAAGGCAATCAAATTGCAGCATTTCTGTCACCATCTATAGAAAGCCAACTCATACTGATCAGTGTCTGAAGAATGTATCAAATCATCCAGTGTCAGCCCAAAACAGTATCATTACATATCTTTTTGGAAGAGCAAGAAGTGTCATATCCGATTAAATGATCTTAGAAAAGAAGAAAGATATATACAGAAGGTTCTCCTGACAAACGGATGGCAAACAAAAGATGTCCAGGTAGCTTTACATAAAACATCCAGGCCCAACCATGCTGCTGAACCAGAAGCAGAAACTCTGAAACAGATATGCCTTCCCTATGTAAAGAACACAAGTGAACAGCTAAGAAGGACCCTCAGACAACACAACATCTAGTGCTCCTTCTTCACAACGTCCACTCTAAGGAAGATGTTGTCGAAACCAAAGGATCCAGTCCCTCTAGAAGAAAGCAACAATATTGTATACAAACTAGATTGTAAGGACTGTCATGCTGCCTACATTGGTGAGTCCAAGCATTCCTTGAGGCAAAGAGAAAAGGAGCACAAGAGAGCTGTTCAGAATAGTGACACTAAACATTATGAAATAGCTGACCACTGTTGGACCCATGACCATGCTATTGACTGGGATAAAATTATAGACAATGAGACCAACACAACAAGAAGAAAAATAAAAGAAACCATCCACTCCCTACAACACAGCAATCACATGAACAGCATATCTTACAGTCTTCCAGAAATATGGATTCCAGCACTAGCAAAGGAAAGACACCAAAGACAACACAGCTAGGGTGCCAATCCTCAGGACATCTCGATTCCTGTGACCACGGACGTCCGCAGTGAGGAAGAATCAACTAGCTGCACTAGATCATTTTTAGTAGCCTGATGATGGAAGTAGTGTCTCTCGAAACGTAGCTTTAAAAGCATAGGAGTATGTGGTATTGTTTAAGCATCATTCCTGCCCACTCTGTTCCTGTCGTCATCCATATTGTTCCTTTTTCTCTTTGTTCACAATTAGCTTTATAATTCTAAAAGTTTTCTGTTGCGTCATTCCTGGCTCTCCGCTGATAATGACGTCATTGAATGGATGAACGATGCATCCAGCTGACACGTCAAATAATTTTACGTGATGAAAAAATGTTCGTTGCTATAACAACTTGGGCATCAGCGGAAACCCCTTCATTATCCAATGTCACATCGGATGTCACGTGATAAGGATTTCCCCTTTATATGACGTCATGCGCCAGCGCTGGCATTGACCAATCAGAATGCACCATTTGCAAGATGTTTGGTGTTTTGTTGACTTTAGGACAGGCACAAAATTTTAGTTTTGTTTTCAAGGGCTGTACAGTAAGGATGTGTCGTTTAGAACTTGAGTCAATTTTTGCCTATAATGACATAAAACATGGACTTTATTATTTAATTTGCAGATCAAAATGAAGCCCAAGGAAGGTAAGTTCGCATTTTGCAACCTGATGAGTCAATTTGCTTGGTTTTTGGTTCATGTGAAGTCGAAATTTTATTTAAAGTTACCACATTCTCAGTTTCCAGACCGATCCTTGATGAGTTTCCATCCTTTAGCGAGATTAAGAAGTTTATTTATCAAAACAACGGAGTCAAATTGTTTGTATGAGCGAGCAGTTGGTGTGGAATTTCGATCCAGAACAGCTGACTTTGTCGCCTGACCGACATCAGAATTTTCTATCACATTCCCGTGTTAACCTTAGTGCAACTAGGGTACGTAAATCACTAGAACACATAAATGAATTTTTTTTGTTTGAGTTTCCTTATAATCAGAAATGCATCTAGGCGTCTCCGCTTGAAATTCAACTGAGAATCAAAATGATTGTTGTCGACGTGGTCTTCTGGTTCAATTAACTCCCCGATCAATTTCAACACCAGAACCAACGAAATTCTATTTCACAACAAGAATACTTTACTTTTGTTAATAATCAGTTTGAGAAAACCATATAATATTTGTGAAAGATCGAAATTAACCTCGGTTAGCAAGGTAGATTGTTCCAATGCAAAACTTCCGTGCCTGTTGGCATAACTGATTGTTATGTTAAGAATTTTTTTTTGCTTTCTGCGTCATTTTCGCATGTGTTTTATTACAACCGCTTACTTTCATCAAATTTCCTGATAACATGGAAATTATTTCTCAATTTCGCAGCGTATAACTTAGCAGATGTCATTTCTTAGTAGATATAACCCTTATATGTTCTAATACTTCTTAGGCAAGTACTTGCTAAGCAGAATTTAAAATGACCCTGTCTGCTTTGAAGCTCAGAACACCGTGTCATTTTATTTGAAATCCTAACCTATCATCAGACTACGAAAAGTTAGCTTTGCATGATTAACTCCATTGGGTCATGAGTTGTAATCTTGATGAGCTATGCTTTGAGATCCTCCTACGAGCCAACAGAGCACTCAAGTTATGACATATACAATCTATCCAGCAAGCCCAATTTCTGCTCAGAATTCTGAGTTGACTTTCAAGCCAAGATATTTTCCAATATAATGGTATGATAATTAACATCACTCCCCGTTGAAAATATATACTTAGAAGGGTATGTATGTCAACCGAGTTTTCAATTTCCTGCCGTTTTGACCTGAAATATTTTATATTATGTAGCTAACCATTTATCATCTGTCAACCACGAAATATAACGTGCTTTGGTTTTCAGCTCAGTTTTATCAGTCACGTAAAAACTTCATGTCATTAAAATCTCATGTCATTTATCTATGGTAAAATTTCATGCAACAGACACGAGCTGTATTTGCCAGAAAATTTCATTGTGAAACTAAGGGAAATATCTGAAGTGTTTACCTTTAAAATATTGTTTTCTTATCATGGAAAACGCCCAGTTATGGCTCAATGTGTTTTACTACAAGAGCTGGGCTTCACATTTTTCATTAAAATCTTCAATGTTGATTATCTAAAGCTCCAGGGTGTCTGCACTAGAAATTTTGTATTGTTTTATGACGGCCAATCAGTACTCTGTAGAGCATGTAAAATTTACTTTTTAAAGGGGTGGTGGGTCTTTGAGTTTAACAGGGATTTTTCTTTACAACCCCTTCAAACCATTAACATTATTTTATTGCATTTTTATTTAAATCTCACAGACTGTATTTTTCAAAAGGGATAGGGTAGGAAGTGGGCCCTCCACCCCCTTCACCCCTCCCTTTTGGCACTTATATACAGGTATTTCAGCACACTAGATAGCACTCCGATGCCTGAGCTATATAGAAGCTTTAGTTTTGTAACATAAATAGCATATTGCCTCATAATGCTTTTGTGTTCAGATTCAAAAGCTTTATTCAAATTTTGATTCCCTTGTTGTTGGGCACAAAATCCTAAGATTTTCTTTATTGAAAATAAAGTGATTTATAACCCACATTTATGAGTTCTTTTGTGTTCACTGATGGTGGACAATATGATTCAGTCTTAAAAAGCCAAACGTGAGAAAATGGTGAAATAGTGCTATGGTTATCATGTTGTTTCCTATTTGCCCTGCTTTTGTGTTGTACTTTTAGGCAGATTCAAGTAAACAAATTGTTGAGACATCATATTAACATTATTAAAGTGGTAGTCAATGTACTATAAATAGCCTGTGTAATGTAAATGACTGTTTTTATTGTTTAGAGAAGGGAATGATCAAGGTAAATGGTCCCAAAATAATAATGATCAGTATCCCCTTGAAAATGTGGAACATTAAACTGAGAAAGATTGTTCAATATTAATATCTCAAATTTCATGGACAAAAACAGGTGCATAATTAAATCTACATCTTTAAGTAACCTAATTGTCAATATTGGTTTTTGGTTATTTCAACTCCGAGGAACAGTATCTGGATAGCTGAGTGGTTAGAGCATTCTGAACTTAAAGCATGATCTGAAAGCAGAAGGCAATGGGTTAAGTCCCTACCTGAGGTATATAGTTTGTTATTGAACAATCTTTTTGTGGTACGAAACTTGAAAATCGCCTTCAAAATTTCCTCAGAGTATGAAACGTCAGAAACGAAAGTATGGATACTTTAAAAGAGCTTTTAAGTATGATTTTAGTGCAATGTCGCAAATTTTCAAGGCAATTTTCAAGTTTGTTATTGCCATGCACCATCCTGGGGCATTAAAGTACTTCCTACATGCAAGATATATCGAGAGAAGTGTAGATTTTCTGTCATTTTTTGTTGTTAAATGGAATGCTGTCAAACTAGCCAAAATGAAATAATGATGCAAGAAGATCAAACATGTAAAAGATATTTGCAATATTTGTTTCATAGTCTTGAGATTTGGCATACCTTTATCCCCCAAAATTTTGTACGAAACACCAGGTCCAAATTTTTTTCATTGTTAAATGAAATGTTTTCACTCCAGCTTAATGGGCTGGTGACATAAGGAGTAGTTTAAGCTATCATTAAACGAAACATCAGATTGTCCTCAAGGTGTAAATGTGTTCATCTAAAAAGCGGCACTACATGACACGGTAACTTGAGTAAAACTTAATGAAGAACAATCATGTCCTATGCGTGGTCTAACCCATGGAAATGTGTAGACTGAGTATGCTACAATTGGCCATGCTGGGATTGCATTCTGGATTCCAGGAGCTCAAAGACATACCTTTATTGCTAAGCTTATTCCAAAACCAGGTAAAGAGATGATGGACTTTGTTATTACACTATTCAATTTTATCAAAACCAGTGCACTCAATACAAGACTATTCAAACAATTTTGTTGTGACATCAAATCTGACAATGTTTACTATACTACACACAGGTTCATTAGCTTTCCCGAGGCAGTGTTGTTCACAGGATGTATGATTGACATGACGAGGTGAAACAACTTTTGGAGTTGAAAGGAAAAGAAAAACTTCGTATCAGTTAAAAATCATGTGTGGTAATAACATTGTTGAAATGAGGTAATGAGCTCAAAATGGTTGGGACCCTGGTGTTTAAGTTATGGTAAATGAAAACCAGGAGAAACATGGGGTAAAGTAATGATAAAGGATCTTGAAGACCAAGAAGTTAGTAGGAGCTAGTTTAAGACGCAATAGCTTGAATGGGTATCTTTAGGTTACTTCAGGGCATAATGTCCCTGCTCTAGATGAGGTCTCACCTCAGCTAGCTCTCACTGGCAAACCTGGCTGGGTTATGTCATGCCAGGATTACGTCAAGGTCAGCAGCTACAGGTTGATAAATAAGGAGAAGACTACCTGACAGATTAAGTCATGCAAAACAAGTGGTCAAATTGCTGGCAGAAAACACTTCAGTGAGCAAAGTACTTTGGTGTCATCACAAAACACCCTTCAACAATATGCCTGGTCAGCACATTGAAGTATGGCCACAATTTCCAAACATGATGAGATCAGATAATGCAGTTATTTGGGAGGGTTACTTTCAGCAGTGGATTGCCATAACCTAGATAGATAGATAGATAGGCAGACAGACAGACAGACAGACAGATAGATAGATAGATAGATAGATAGATAAATAGATAGATAGATAGATAGATAGATAGATAAATAGATAAATAGATAGATAGATCCATTGATCTTCTTTATGTATAAATTCTCTTCTTATTTAATATCTGTGTAAATGGCTATTTAAAATGATGTTATTAATTTTTTCACTTCTTTAAGGAGCATGCATGTTGGCCACGAACTCTCTTGAGTGTGAGATATCCCCATGGGAGTTTGTGCAAGATTTGGTTGTTCTCGTAGTGGAAGGAAGGATTCCTGAGTTGTCGGAGCATGGTCGCAAAGAAGGGATACATTGCTGGCCTGTCACATACAACTCTACAAAAGACTGCTGCCCACAATCACGGAATGCAGATGGCCATGACTTGGTATGCGTTAATTGATGATCATTATGCACAGTTATGATGTTTAGGTTGCATGAATGATGAATGAATGATGTTGATACTCCATGAGCATTGATTCAATGATAAAATAAATTTGGAATTAGAAAACGGAGAAACCTATATGGGAATTGAAATTTATATAGCAACTTTCTCTTATCTCTCAGTTATTTCTAGTTAGTGATATTAAGGACTTGAATTATATATGATATATAGGTTTGTATTGTAACACAACATTTATCTCTATATCATTATATATATGTAGATTTATATTTATGTATGTATGTATGTATGTATGTGTGTGTGTATGTATGTATGTATGTATGTATGTATGTATGTATGTATGTGTGTGTATGTATGTATGTATGCATGTATGTATGTATGTATGTGCGAGTGGCTGAGTGGTTAGAGTGCTTGTGCTCTGATCATGAGGTTCTGGGATCAAATCCGCTCATGGCACCTTTGGCAAGTGCCTTAAAACCATATGCCGTGTGAGGCAAATTGGGTACGACGAAACTGTTATACAATGGAATTACCATAAAATATCATGGTTGAGATCATGTGTGTCCAGTCTTGTTCAACTAATTGTTCACACTGGTTTTAGTCACTCATGTTCAAAAACTGCAAATTAGTTCTGCATGTGCTATTATGCGGTATAAACCGCAAGTTGGCTCTGCAGACAATGCTCAGATGAGTGATTGTAAATGTGCCTGTGCTGGCATCTAAGAGTCATGGTTGCTAGCAATGTGAATAGATGGATATCCTTGATATGAGTGGCTGGCCATTGTATGTGTATGTATATACACATATATGTGTGTGTATATATGTGACCAAAAATCCAGTATAAATATATATCTGTCAATCCATGTTTATTAAATATATATAAATTACAAGAAATAAACATTTTTTAATGTTTCAAATAATTTTTTCAGAAAACTTATATATATATGTATCGTGACTAGAAACTCTGAGTAACGAATTTAACGTTTGTCATCTATTAGTGTACTACTGTTTGTAGTAGATAGGCTTGTGTTTGAGTGACTGGGTTTGATCCACACTTTAATTATATATTTTGCTGCTTATTTTTTCTTTTGCCTTTCCACAGCTCATATTGTAAAGTGTTTAGAATAAGGCAAAATGCAACGAGTATGTATATTCTCATTCCTGCAGTCAGTTTCATTTATGATTAACCCAGTGACTAATTCTACTTCTCTTTAGTGCAACCTGGTAGCAGACATCAGGGAATGTGTCATGGTTTTACTCAGTAAACACCAGTCACTTGTCATTGAGGTTTTTGCATCTTTAGATGACAGTAAAGATCGTCAACCTGGTCATAGTATGATTATGGCCAATGATCAGCGGGTTACTCTTAATCATTTCCAAGAAGGAATTCACTATGTCATTGTTGAAAAATGGAAGATTGATTTAGAACAGCATTCTTAGTAAGTGCCGCAAATGTAAAGCTATATTATCACTTCTTTTTATTGCTGTTACTGGAATGATACAATGCCTTAAAGCTGAAATATATATCCATTTCTTACAACTGGTAATTGCCTAAAGGATGAAATGGAGAAAGCAGTGAATGCTGTGTATGTATCCTTTAAAATGTGGTCTTATTCGTTGTTGTTCATTTTATTTTAACTCTGTGACAGCCTGACAAGTAATCCTGACTTGTTCTACTTGCGAAGCAGATGTCATGACATAACATGCAGACATTTGAGACAAAACATTTTAATACCTTGTCAAAAAGACAGAAGAAAACTTATCCTTGCAATAATTGCACACGTTCAACTCTCGTACATGAAAATGAAATAATGATTTATGGCCATTTTCCCAATATGCAGGATTAGTTTCATTTTAACAATTGATTTCTTAACTTGGCAATCAATTTGTAATTAAAAGGCTTTAAAAGTAGTCTGTGAGAAGTTAAAGCACAGTTCTTGAAATAAGTTAAAAACATGCTCACAAAGGCAGCCTTTACAAATACCTTTTTAATCACTGTCTGTAGTGTTGGATTGTTGTGCTTTTAAAATGAGACTTTTCCAGAAGCTAAGATAATTTCCCATTCTGTGGGCATTATAGATTTATTGTTGCATGCATCATTACTTTCCTTAGGAGAAGCCAGACAGAATTATAGTATTCGACGCTACATGCAACAAAATGTGCATTTAAGTTGTCACACAACCATAAAAGGCTTACATTGATATCATAAGGTCTATTATCTGTTGTTACCTATCCACTTTAGGACGTGTGGAACATAAACTATACATGCATCTTCCGCCCTTCATCTCTGTCATTTGCTGCTGTCTGCACTTTGTTCCATGAGCTGAATCCTGCTTCTGTCCTTTCCATTTCCACGGTCTTGCACCATGTTCCTTTTTTGTGTCTGTCTTGCAGTAGCCCCTGTTACATCCATTTTAATTGTTAATTTACTGTGTTATGACCTGAGAAGTGTCTGATGACCACATGCTACAGCGAGTAATGCGTTTTATTGTCATGTATATGTTTGTTGCGGGGCATGAGCTTAACATTGAGGCCCTTTTGCAGTGGTTTTTTTAAACTTGAACTCAACTTTTAAAATATTCGAAAAAACTCATCAGACACCCAAAACGTCTCCACAATAGTGCCACTTCCACCATCTTGTGCCCCAAAATGCAGTAGATTCACTAATTTGACTGAGGAATAAATTGCTAGGGAACTTCTGCAAGTGTGAATAATGATATTAAACATCTTAATTTAAAATTTCTGTCTTTGCTTTCCTGGAAATGGTCCTGCAATGCAAGGTCTGAGCATACCCTGGGTTCAATGCAAATTTAAGAATATGAGATCTCACCTCCTCCTCTCAGGGCATGCCTTTGGAACTATACCATTCCCCAGTCATAAAATAACAGAATGAATGATTTCTTACAGCTAACTACTGCTTGTCTGTCTGTCAGTCTGTCTGTTTGTTATAAGGTATCCTTAAATGTGGTATATATTTTGACACTTCAAGGTGCCAAGTTGCATTACCCATGAGTAAGTTTGGTTTAATTCCTTCTTTCACTTCTATGTAATTTTTAATTTTCTCCTTATTCTTTACAGTGTGAGTGGAAAAGGAAGGTTGATCAGCATGCAATTCCTTCTCCAAGCTGTACGTTCGTTCCTTCATTTTTCACAACTCAGTGCGTGGCTAATTTCATCATATGGAGTCCATCCAAAGTATATATCATACAAGTAAGTGTCATGTACGTAATGTATGCTAAATGAATCCAGGAATGAATGAAGCCATGGACCAACACTTGTATTGAATTGACATTTTGGGATACGTACACCGTCACTTTTATGCAAGCCTACACAGATTGCCTTCTCATGTATAAGGCATGAAACTGTGTTATTATATATATATATATATATATATATATATATAACAAATATCTGACACTGATGAAGGCTTAAGCCGAAACACATAAAAAAAATATAATTAATGAATTTCCCCTTACCCACCGCTGGGTTTCGTCTCGTAATACCAAGGACTTTGAATGTCCTTCACCAAA